>JBBMKE010000008.1:11237487-11249585 GCA_037834125.1 Lippia alba
TTAAGGGGGGCTCTTTTGCTGGGGTTCACCCGGATTTGTTTGGTTAGGGACAAAATTTTCTTTTTAGGGCTGAGTTATTTTTGGTCGTTGGCGTGACGGACTGGGGGATTGGTTATCGGGGCGGCATCGGAGGTTGGTACGGGGAGATGAGGTACTTTGGGGTTCCATTGGAATGATTGCATTAGTGTGTGTGTTGGCATTATGGCACTGTTGGATGGGAGGGAGGTTACCCAAATGCAGGGTATAGTGGGGAGGTGAGTGGGGATGTAGTTCTGAATTTATTGGATTTGTTTTGTGCGGTAGGTGGGAGAAGCTGACATATGGGGATCGAGTCTGGGAGGGTTGAGTCTGGGTTATTGGTAATTGTGGAGAGGATGAGTGGGTTCTGTAACTAGGTGCAATTGGGGAATCATGTGCATTCTTCTCTCGTAACCATGGTCCATAAAGATAATTTGGAGATGGATCCTGGAAGTCCTCTTCATAGCGCTGCGGGTAAAATTTGTCCACATGATCGTATATACCACATAAATAGCAAAAATTGGCCAGTTTTTCATAAGAGAGAGATGCCGAAATCCCTTCCCCAGACGGGAGTTTGATAGAGACACACCTAACCAAACGTTCTGTTAATCGGATTCCCACTTTCACCCTTAAGGAGTTCGAAAATCTGTGTAGTTTATCTTCTGTCTGCCATGCTCTGAAAGTGCCAACACAGTTGGCAATCAATTCTGCCACTTCCTTGCTTCGATAGGACAGAGGAATACCACGAATGTGAATCATATAATCACACTGATCAAGCGACACTCGTTGATGGTCATCCGAGCCCATAAGTTTCCTCAAGATTATGGGAAAACACCACGGGGTGCTTTCCAGTACTCTCTGCATATCCAGCCGGTGATTGAAAGTAAGCAAGAATCTGTCATCTGGAAGTTTTGTGATTTCCATTCCTTTCACTGGGTTCAGTGAACGAAGTATGGTCGATCTGAAAAACTCAAACCTCAAGGGCTTTCGAGAGAAAACACGGCCCACCAAAGATAACGAGAAATTAGTCTCCCTTGTCATACCAATCGAAAGAGGAATTTCAATATTTGCAGCCTCCTTGTGAGTGAGTGAAAGCCCTTGTGACCAGAGACGGAGCCACAGCCCCCCCTAAACTTTGAAAATTTTCGTTTTCCCCATTTAAATTTGGAAAATTTTCATTTATCACCTATATTTTAAAAAAAAAAATTATTTTCGCCCTCCCTAAATTTTAAAAAATTTCGTATACTATTTAAATATTTTAGAAAATTTTATAATTTTGCCCCCTTATTTTAGATTTTCGTCCCCCTCATTATAGATTTTATCCTTTTTATTTTAAAATAAATTACGATTTTACCACTCTTGAAAAAATATTATCTATATTATTGATATTACGAATTTTTCGTCCACCCTCGTTGCAAATCCTGGGTTTGTCCCTGCTTGTGCCATCCTAGACAGTACCGTATCTGCCGACTCAGAATCGGGAGAAACACTTGAACTGGAAGCAGCCATGGATTGCGACAACAGGAGTTAGAGTAGTCAGCGGTATAGAAGAAAAAAGGGGAAGGGGATGGGGAGAGAAAAATTGAATTAAACGTAAGCAACAGGAACACAGGATCGGCCCCGGTCACGATTCGCGGTGAATAACGGTATGCGAGACGGAAGCAGCCGGAAAAACTACAGCGGCGGCGAGAGTTTATCCGTGTGAACGGCAGTTGCGTCTCATGCGAGAGGGGAAAGGCGGTTTATCTCTAATTAAGATTAGGACTTTTAATATAATTAAATGCAAAGAAAGCCTAATAACGTCCATTAAATAGTTAGGAGTACTACAAGAATAAAGTAATAACTAATAAGAGAAAACAAACCCTAATAACGTCCATTAAATAGTTTAACACCTTTTATAATGCATTTAGAATAATTTAGAACTCTCCATACTATCCATCTCATCTCAATGTAGGTTTAGATAATTTCACTAAACTATATCTTTTTACACAATAAGTACACATTTCTTATTATTTCTTTGATATACAATTATATCCAAAATAATCAAAAGTTTCGTATACATATATATTTTTTTTTATTTAACAAACCGATCATGAAGACCGTGGGGTTGAAGGCGAGACGCCCCTCCTTTATTCCAACAAAAACACTCGCAAACCGAGCCAGAGACCTAATCCAAACCTCCAAAGCAGAAGACATACAAAAGTGCCCGCAAACAAAATGAGGCATGAACAACCTCGGATAGTTCCAAAATTGATCCGGAAATGTCCCATTTGAGGATAGAAATTGCAAACTTAAGGTTACGGCATCCGAGCTAGTAACCAAGCCAAAACCATGGCAATCGAGTCAACCATCAGATCAAAGTATAGATTCAAACTAACCCGAAACAATGACTTATTCTAAATTCGGATTGATATGAAATAACTACTTAAAACCCGATTCGAACCAACTTTAAGTAGCTTAAAATTACAACAAACGGACCAAAATCTAGTACTCAAAAGGATACCCCCAATAATATAGCCAATTAGAACTCTATCCTTGTCTTCCCAATTGGAAAAATCCAACGCACAATTAATATTGAAAAGTCCATTGCCACCAACCTGAGATTGCCAAAAACAAATACCCCTTCCCGGACACATTACAGTAGTAAAATTAAGGCAATCCTAAATTTGAGACAAAAATAATGTATTTTCGAAGAAGAAAATTAGTTGTTACCTCTTGGTCTGTTCGCTGGGTACGATGATCTTGTTTGGGCAAGTTGGACCCCAATTTGGGCCCCTCGTGGACCAAAATGGGTCTGTTCCCCAACAAATACAAATTTATAATTCTTGAATCCATTCTTTTTTTTTTTTTTTTTTTGCTTTTCTTGAGCCAATTTGGTTGCTAAGAGTAATGGATAGACATACGAGGAAAAGATTTTGAAGCCACACTTTATTATTATTATTATTATTTATTTATTTATTTATTTTATTTTGAGTTTATCGACCACATGTTGGAAAAAAACTATAGCCGAAATAATTTATGAGTAAAAAAAATTAAAAAGACAGATAAAATAATCATGAGAATTGTTCCCGTGTTCTGTTAATTACATCATTCGGGCAATGTCCGACAAAATTCTATGTGAAAAATATGCACCACCCCTGTTACTTTTGGTGGCAACATTAATAATGTACGATTGTTCGGTGTTCTTTTGATTAGTGTACGCAAAATTATGGACCGACTTGTCGGTTGTCACAATTCATGGCAGCCTTCACCTAGGTAATTAATTTCTCATTCTATATCTTCTTGTGATTTAGAATCGAATCGAAATACAAATATATATACAAAATTATCAATAATAATTACGTATTTAAAACCTTAAATATAAAACACTTCTGTTATTGTAGGATTGCGCCTCAAACTCAAATACTATTAGTTCAAACTTCAAACTATTTTGAACTGATCGAGTATAAAGAATTTACCGAATCTCATTTATAATAGGGTTTAGAACTTATAAAATTTATATATTTTTATTGCATGCATTATTTTTTAATAGTAATGGAGCGTTTACTTTGTTGGTTGAGATGAAATGAGATTGATGAGTGATGAAATGAGTTGTGTGATATGATGGTGGATTAGTCATCCCATGGGGAATGTGAGATGGATAATCAACCTCTTATCCACTATCATCCCGCATCAATCTCAAACTCGCAAAAATACTAGTAAACATGAATTTTAAGTAGGATTATTTATCTAATAATGATTTTAAAATTTTATATTATCCAAATATTAATTAATTAGGAATACACTGTGCCGCCTAACCAAATATTAACTAAATCTCGTCAAAATTTGCTCATTTAGAAAGCCTTTACTTCAACTAAAAAGAGGGACTTGGATATTTAAACCTCCTTTTTAATGGTTTTTTTGATTGAGTATTTTTTAATCTTTTTCTAGGAGCTTTGAGAGATGGGTTGAAAAGAAATGGAACGTAGAGTTGTTAAATACATATTTGTTATTTATTTTTTTTTATTTTTTTTAGAACTGATCAAACCGACTATAGAAAATTTAACGAGGACCCCCCTCATTTATTGCTAATAAAAGCGAAAAGATACAAATTGCTAAGCCACTTTCCTATATGAGGCATGAAAAATTTCGGACTTTTAGTACAAAGGGTATGCCTAAGCAACTTAGTCCCATTCGAGGACTTATCAAAACCAATCATCGCTACGACAACCCAGCTACCAGTCAGGTTTCAAGCCACGATAATTGAGTCAACCATCAGAAACTCGACAGGATTCAGACCAGCGTAGTTTAATAGTTTATTCCCGATTCGAACTGAATTGAAAAGCCTACATCTTAAAACTCGGTTCGAACTAACTATATTTGTGATTTTTGTTGAGTTGAAGTAACACTCATGCTCTGTATTTTTTTCAATATTGATAAATTTGATCCTGTCAAATTATACGACTAAAATTTCTGTTCTCATCATCTTTCTCGATTCCTTTCTGCGTGCTGGGTTTAATCCTTTTCCCCAAATATTGAGATAAGTTAAAAATCCTAATATTTTAGGTTAACCATCGGGAATGATTTAATTTATATCCCTGTAATTTCAGTTTTAAAAAAAAAAAATTAACTGATTGGGCTTGACTATCATAACGATATATACTCAATCAAAATTAAGCTCTCCATCTAGATTAATTTAAACCGTGTTGTTTAAAAAAAAAAAAAGCTCTCCATGTAGACTGCTATAAATTACCCAACTAATTTTTTCGATATTAACAATATATCCATGGATTTCTAGGTGAAAATAATAAAATCCAATCTTCTTACAAAGCCTAATCTTTTCCCCAAATTGTGGCTCAACAATAATTTGAGAAAAAAAAAAGATTAAAAAAAAAAAGAAAAAGAAAAATTAAGCTCCAAAAACTTGCATTATTCAACACAATCAACATGGATTTATCGATCACAAAGCATGCATTCAAGATACAATTTCACTTGGGGCTTTCTTTGAACAAATTCTATTCACCTTCTCGTATGAATGTGCGGTTGAATAAATCTCAAATATGTTGATTTGAGGAAAGGGATTGAATAATTGTGAGTAAGACTTGTGAACGCTAGGCATGCTGTCTGACGAAGGGATATAAGAGTAATTTACCATCCTAATAATTGGTTTAGTATCTAAAAAATACAAACATTATAAAATTGAGCTATTAGTAAAGTGTCATAACCATCAAGGAAAAAATGAGTCAAAATAAAATAGCCAAGAAATTTTTGCTCATAGTCCATTCTTGATAGATTACAAACAATTAAAGGCTCCCTAAGTGTTGACAATGATGCATTTTAATCGATACCTAACTTTTTGTACTGCAGGTTGGGGACAATGATTCAAAATTAAGGGTGAAGATGTTGCATGCCTTGAATGTGGGCTATTATTGAATTTAAAATGGAGAAGCAATTTTAATTTGTATATGTTTTTTCTATGATATAATTGATTGATGTGAATGTTAAGTGTATCTTCTTAAATTTATTTTCAATTCTATTTTCTGTAAATCTAGGAGAATGCATCAACTTCTTCTTGTACAGCATGAATGATAATAATTGATCAACTAGCGAAATATTGATGTGACAAATAATTTGTCAATATCATTAACATAAGCTATTTGTTGCATGCCTTCTACCTAAACCACACTAATAAAATAAGGGATTAACGTTTATTTTCTTAAGATCTTATTGTCATGAAATTTAAAAAGAGACAAATTGAAAGAACTTGAATTAATTGCTTGAACTATCATATATCAGTGGTTGTAATTCTAAAATAAGAATATAATTCAGGTTAGTCTTTATTTTTTAATTAAATCGTGTAACTCGGTTTTTATTAATTAGTGTGATTTTTTTTTGAGATATTCTACTATCTTTAAATAAGTTAATGTTTCATCAGTCTTTCATTCTTACAACACCGCGAATCTGTCCATGGCGAGCTTGTCAATTTCGCTCCAACTGAACTTTCATGCTCGCATTCTACTATTAGGACTAGTTTACTTTTGTAGAATTGATCATTTTAGTTAAATTGAACATCAATTTTCAATGTTTACTTTGTTAGGATCAAGAACTTGTTGTAATTTATTGGCCCGATTAATTAATCGGTTAGAGTAAACTAAATAGTTTTCATGAACCTACAATAACCTAATAAAGTAAACATTGGGTATGAATATAACAAAAAATAATAATTTAATACTAACTGAATTAGTGTATATAAATGTATCCTAACTTTAAATTAGCTCTTTTTTTAGAGAATCAGGAAATTCTTTTTATTAATCAGAAGAACTATCCGATATTATAAAAGTCGAACCATAATCAGGATATCACAGTCTCTTTCTTGAAATATAACAATCTTCCTAGCCAAAATGTAAGCTATCCTATTCCTCCTTTTACGGACACACTTGAGAGAGAACTGAGATTTAAAAAAAAAAAATTCCTTTGTCACAAACAATAGCACCTCTTATGAATAAATCTAGACCAAATTATCTGAGCTTTTTGATGACATAGTAAAAGGGAAAAAGTCAAGGTAAAAAAAGGATAGGGGTGGAAACAAAAAGTAAACAATAAAAAGTATATTTACAATGCAACTTAATATAACTTATGTTTTGATATCCAAATCGAAATTAATATGTGAACAGTTGCGGGCCTCCAGTGAACCATATATCAAATGCATCAATTCAGCGCAAGCAATACAGGTTACAAAAACCTGAAATTAACTTAGCTCAGTAGCGTTAATAGGCCTTCATATGACTTACCAAACACTTTTTAAACAAATTAAAGCGTTTTTCAAACGATAATCTGGCAAAAAGATATTTTAATTCTATGAAAAATTATCAACTAATATTGCCATATTGGTATAGAATAAATCCACATATTAACATAGATCTATGATGTACGGATAAGTATAAAACGATACAAACATAACAAAATATAAATTTTTTTATATTATTTATGTGTGGAGTATTAATATGATATTCGATGCGAGGATCTAAAACAACATGATACGATAAATGATATTTTTAAAAATATTCATGCACCATAATATCATACAATAATATGCAATTCTTTGGTAATCCGTAAAAAAAATGTCAACTCGGTAAATCGGGTGATAAAATAATTTCTTTTACTTGATTCTTTTTCCTTTTCAATTCTCTTCCTAAAAAAGTAAAATTATTAAAATGTAACCATATAATATAAACAAATCTTACCCAAAAAAAAAAAAAAGAAAAACAAATGATTGCAAAAGTAGAAAAATTAGAGGTCCCACATCTCCGCGTGGCCCACGCACAGTTATTTTGCAAAACAATATTTCTCGGAGGCAGTAAGTTCACTTCTATCCGCGTTTATTTCCCCAAGAGAACAAAACTCGTGTTTAACATATGAATATCGTAACCAAAGTCGCGTTTCATTACGTCACGTGGACTAACAAATGGCGCAGGGTTCACGGTGACGCCACCCGCACCTGAATATCCCCTCTAATTTCTGCTTTTCCCGAAAACTATAAATGCTTCTTCTTCTCTCCCCTCAATTTCGTGCCCTAGACCCTCTCTCTCCTCAGCCGCAACATGCCACCGCACCTGAATTTATCCATTTCGCCATTTCACTCCCTCCAGCTCCGATTGTTTCGGTCTTTTGTCCGTTTCGGTGTTCAATTTTAGCTGAAGATTGTGTTATTTCATCGGGGATATCGTTTTATTGGTGAGGGGTTTGTTGGGGATGAGGATATCGTTGAATTTGTTTGGGGTTTTGTGGATTTGGGGCTTTTTGAGCTGAATGGAAGTGGCGGTTGAGGTGGATCTCCCGGTATCAGTTGCGGTGGCGAGGCTCATGGGATCGGCGGAAGGGTTTGGAAGTGGTGGCAGCGGGGGCGGCGGTGGTGGTGGTGTCGTGGTGGGGGAAGTTCGTTGGCGTGCTGAGGGTACTGGAGGGAAAAAAGGTGAGTTTGATATGATTGGATTTGGACCCTTTTGTGTTTTGGGGAATAAGTGGTTAGTCATTTAGGTGTGGATTGAGTTTCTGTATTTGTACTTTGTAGTTATGCTTACTTTATTTGTTACCCGTATTTGATTTAAGTTTTTATTGGTGGTCTTTTTATTTTCAAAAAAAGGAATTTTGAATTTAAGTTGTTGATTTATGGTCTGTGAGGTGTTTCGAAAGATGATTCTGAAATAATTTATGCTTGTGAATTTGAGTGAGCAAGATCATTTAAATAATTATGAATATCCTTATCCAGTAAAATATCTTGTTCAGTGGTTATCTTTGAACTGCGTGAGCAGTGGAAGTAGATATTTCAGGAGTATCTTAAGTATGGGTTTTTCCTTGGGTTGGGGATGAGGGTTTGGGTGTGTCCCACGAGGTGCCTGGATGGATGAAATATAAACTAAATTAGATATGAAGCATGAGTCATGACTGAGATTTTTTTTTTCCCTATTGAACCTTCAGCTATTTATTAATGCATACACGCATTTGTGCAATAAGTAACTAACTATTGATATAGTGCCGAGTGTTGGTCTTTCTTCACATTTGGTAATCTGTTTTTTCTTTGTTTCCTTTTAAATTTAATTCCATCATTGCGACTGTTTTGAGTTTATGCTATTGTTGAAATCATATTAGAGAGATGAGGATACATGCATGAGGAATTAGCACGATCATCCTATTAAGGTCTCCTCATGCTGGATAATTTTTAGAATGCTTGCCCTACTCAATCTCATAGTACTCATAGGAGTGATAAGTCTAAAGATTTTTCCACTCTTCATAATTGTAATGTCAAACTACCTTGTAATTCGAGAAGAAAACTGAGTTCATGGGTGGACCTTCTGAACGTCATCTTAAATTCTTCATCACCATGTTCCTTTTCTCATACTTCTTCTCATGCATCTACTATCTGTTGATATTATAGATACCTTGAAAAACAATATGTCATGCTATAGTATTTGACTTCAAATTCGTTTTACGGAACACAGGAGGAAACTGATACTGCTGTCTGTGTTCCTTGCTTTCTCTGTATTCCACTCTACTAATGTTAGCTCATAATATAATTGTCAGATGATATTCATGCTGTTAATGTCTCAGCATCTGCATTTTGGCGCAAGATTCCCGAATCCGAAATTCGTACACAAGTCTGTCAGACCTCCAGTCTACAGAATGATGATGCGTCAAAAGACCGTGGGTTGGGGAACATTAATTCTCATCCTTCAATTCTAGACCTAGATGCTAAACCTGCACTTCAGAGGCCTGGTAAAATAATAAGAAATAATACTGGGTTCACTAAGAGGTCAGGGATGGTGCAGATGGAAATTTCTAAAAGTAAAACTGGATTGCCTGATGGAAATGGAATTTCACCTGAGCTTGCATCATCTTCTGCAAGCTGTACTATTTCAGGTATTTCATGGCTAATAATTTCTCTCTGTAAAATGCGACACTATGGAAGCTCATTTGTTTCTCTTTATTTATGGTTATTCCTGAGGTTGCCAACTGTCATGATAATTTAATATTCTAAGGTGGAATTTAGAAATTCTTTTCTGTTAATTATTTCTATGTACCTTTTGGGATATTAACTAAGGGTTGATCTTCTGACCATGTTAGGGACAATATGAGCAGGAAAGAACTCTCTGCCTGACTGACAACAGAACTACATAGTTCCATCAATTTCTGTCTTTATCTGAGAACTTAATCTAAGGCATTGAAACTAATTAACACCACATTTTTGAAAAGTACAGTTGATTGTTGTTGGCTATTTTCATGTATTTGAACATGGATACCAGCTCTGTGTGTGTTGGTAGAATTTTGTCTTGATAATTTGTACTGAAATAATTTTTGATGAAGCTGCTGATTGGAATGTGCTTGGTTGATTTTTGTGCCACTGCATTGCTAGCTTTTTATTCTTTGGCAATCCAATAGGAATTAAAGTAGGTCAACTGGTAATCTTGAAAATGCTACTAGCAGATCGATATTGAAGTTTGTGGATAACCATCTTTTAATAAACTTCTAGGCTGTTTCCTGTATTCAGGGTTTGTGCTACTTTTTCTACCCCCAGGTTCCACATTGAGAAAGAATAGCTTTGACTGTTTATCTCAACCCTTTATGAAGGTTTTCTGTTCAAACTAAGCATAAGTAAATTTTTCCAAAATCAGTTTTTACCAAAATTATTAGCTGTCCACGAATTACGATCATCAAGAGGGCAATGTTGATCATGTTAGCTAAGTTGCTAGATATACTGGATTAGCTTTGAAGATATCAGCTGTTACCGTGTTACCCAATTGAAAGTTTAAAAATAAATAGTTATAGAAATAAACATTGATTATTTCCAGTTTGTTCTGAAGTTTGCATCTTTGGTTATTGACATCTAACCATTTTGATTTTGTTAATGTTTTTCATGGTTTTCTGTAAGTTTCTTTAAGCTGCACTTATGATGATGATGCTTTAATATTTTTCGTAGATAAAAGCATACCGGTTAAGCAAAAGAACAGTTCGACTGGCAGACGTGGGGATAAAAGAAATAGTAAAGTTAAACACAAGAATAGATGCGATTCATTCTCTTTGAAGAATGGCTTGGTTGGATTTAATTCTGCTGCCGGAGGAAATAACTTTTTTGGTATGGAATGGTTTCTCTTTATCTGATTCAATTTTATCTATGACATGATCTGGATTACTTCTGGATGGTATAAAACTTGTGTACTGCTCTTGTCTGTTTAAATAACAGACTTCTTGTATTGTTGACATTTTTTTTTTCCGGATAATTGGAAATAACTGAGCTACCATCACACACTGAACTACAGTTTTTGCGATAGTCACCTTTTATCTTTTTCTTTTTTGAAGACCCTTTTGTCTTTTTCTGTTTTCAGTTCATAGCTCCAATGCTCTCCGGCTAATAGAGCTGACTCTGGAAATGGCTTCGCAGAAAGATCCAATTTTTGTCTATATTAGCATTTCTTTTTCTTTCTTTCTTTCTTTCTTCATTTTCTTTTTTCTTTTTATGGAAGTTGTTTCGAGTTCCATGTTGAGCTATCTTGTAAACCATCAGCATCATCTATGCTAGAATGTGGTAATAACAGAGGAAAACCAGAAAGGGAAGAGAATATAGCTGTTAAGCTAATTGCTAGGTAATATTAAGTTGTCTGCACACAAGATTGCTTACTGCCTCCATCAAGATTCCAAGCAGTAGTTGTAAAAGCATCTATGAAGGGTGCACATTTTTGCTGGGTTAAAACCACCATGATCTTATTAACAAATCAACTAATCTTAGACATGAGTCACACAAGCATACACCTTTACCTCGACAGGAAACAAGTTATTTCCCTCTCCAGAAAATGTTTTCTAGATATCACTATCTAGTGTCTCTATTTTCTTGGTGGCAGCGATGATGGCGGGATGTTGTTTGGAATGGGTGTGCTGATTCCAAATTGATGCATTGTCTAGCTATTCGGTGGTCCCAATGATATAATCCTTTTAGCTATTAGTGGTTTATGGTTCTGGTGGATTGGTCATTTAGAGAAGTGATGAGTTTTCTAGTTTTTGTTTTGCACCATCATCACTGCGCACAAGCAATTTCTTCTATATTTTTTACAGGAGTATATAAGCATATGAGGGATTTTCATTTATCAATTCTCAGGAACAGACATTTTTTGTTTTGAGAACAGTGATCTGACTATGAGCAAATTATTCAGGAATGTACGGTTTAAAACCGGATGTCTATGACATCGCAAATTATGACAATGAGTTGCCTTTAGATGAGCTACTTCATGGAAGCTATAGCCATCCTAATATTGCAAAAGACAAGGGGAAAAAAGCTGCAAATACAAGTGATAATCTTTTGCAGTCAGTTAGAAAAGCCTGTTCTGTTCTTCAAGCTCAAAAGATCCTGCAGGCCCAAAATTGTCCTGAGACTGATAACAGCTGCATCGGGAATGTGTCAGACAGCATAGTAACCGTTGATTCTGCAGGAGGCCAAAGTGATGCTGACAAAGGAGATAGCTTCACTATAGATCCACCTTCTTTTGACAAGGTGTGTGAATTTATCATGCTACCAAGTATCTGCTAATGGTGTAGTACAAATAACTCAAATT
>JBBMKE010000008.1:11266747-11278179 GCA_037834125.1 Lippia alba
TATAAATCTTGGGGAAAGAGTTACTGGATGAATGTCGTCAAAGTCAAAATTGAACCAGCGGCTTCCATTTGGCAACTTGTGCTCTTTTCCATATAAATCCTCATTTTTTTCCCGTGCTGTAACATAACGGACATTATGCACTTATAAATTACACACAAAGTTAAGTCACTCATCTATCAATGTGATTCTCCAGGAAGAGTGTTGAATATTTGTATTTTATTTTATTCTATTTTCTTTCTTTTTATTCTTTTAGGGAGAAAACGTGTATTGCTTTCTTGTTTTGGTATCACGTTTTCTCCAGCTGTCACCACACACTTGCTGCCGCATGTGTGTGTTAGTATATGTACTGAGGCAACCCCTCAATCTGTGTAACTTACTTTTCATTTTTCTTTTTGTCTATTGAATAAGAT
This sequence comes from Lippia alba, assembly GCA_037834125.1. Taxonomy (NCBI): domain Eukaryota; kingdom Viridiplantae; phylum Streptophyta; class Magnoliopsida; order Lamiales; family Verbenaceae; genus Lippia; species Lippia alba. The sequence goes on from JBBMKE010000008.1 coordinate 11,267,158, forward strand.
GAAACCCTAATTTTCTTCCGCCGTTTTCCGTTCATCATCTTCTTCACTCCTTTCGGAACCCTGGGTTTATTGTTGTATCTTTGATTCTGAAGTAGACGCATCGTCCGTGAGTGATGAGAGACCCGAATGCTTAATCCTCCGCAGCATCCAGAGGTGCACCCGACATTGTATGCATTAAATATCCGCACTCGAATCATATTCGACCATATTTCGCCAGTAGTAAGAGTTGTAGATCCAAGAACTTAAAAGAAGAATGAGAAAATAACTGCTCTCATACGAGAGAAACAACCGATAATAGTAAGAATGATCAATTATTATTGTTACCTGTTTAGTATTTTAAGAGTTCTGTTTCAATTCAATTATTCGAATACCATACGTCAAAATTGAAGAACAAAAAATTAAATGTACTAATGTCAAATATAGTGAACTCATACCATAATATTTCTTATTAATCATAGGATAAAATGTAATGGAATATGTCTGGAAAATCAGACCCTATCTCATTCATCCACGCTTTCACAAACATTTTACTCATACAGAACTCTACCAAAGAATTATCTTCAAAACACAATACTCAGATTATAGAAGCAGATTACCGTATAAAACATCACAAAAATTTTCATTCAAGATTAACAAAAGGAAACCGAAAATTGTATCACAAACAAACTTGCATTTGATGGCAGATCTAAGCAACTAAACAGTGCATTTCAGCCTCATGAACAAATTTTCGAGCAATATGTAGGCAAATCTCCGGGTGAAATAATGTAAGATATATTGACAAGTAGAGGAAGAAGTGTATTGCTGACTCGGGTAGCTAAATCGGTACCTGAGTCCACCTGCCCCAAAAATGTTGCAAGAAATAGACATTGAGAGCACCAAATCATATCTTGACTCTATTTTCGCCGTCTCGCTGTGCCCAAATCCGGTGCACCTTTCCTCATCATGGCCACGAACTCATCATAGTTTATCTTACCATCCTGCCATACAATATAAAATTCAAATTCTCTAAGCACATGGAGTACTTCTAAATAGAAGGTAAAATTTTACTTCTTTGTTTATTTCCTCTTTTCTTTTTAAGGGCAAATTATGATTACTCCGATCTGACTACAAGAGTCATCGCAAAAACTTCAATTTCCAGGATAAATTAAAGAAGAAGCTAAAGTTGCAAGAAGTTGTAGTACAACTTGAGAAACTTAGGTGAAAAATTATATATACAAAAAGCACTTTTACATAGTAGAAAAGAAAAAATGAAAAACACATCCAAAAATGCTCACAACTTATTGAGCAAATTGCATTTTTAGTCCAATACTATAAAGTCGTTTTCACTTTTAGTCCCATGGTTTTCAAAAGTGGTTTTTTAAGTCCCATAATATTTATTTTTTGTCATTTTAAGGACCTCCATCCAAAAATAGACGGAAATCTGACTTTGAGCCGTTTAAGTACAATCAGAAGGGCAGTTAAGGTCCACTTATTTTAGCTTATTTAAAGCAGAAACAGCAAAACAAGCATCGTACTTCTGATTTTTTGAGCTAAAACGGGGGAAAAAAACCAAAAAAATATCGGAGCATGCAAACACCCCTATGTGCAATTACGCAAATTCTGTATTGATTTTAAAAATTACAAATACCCCCTCTCAATCTCGAGATTTCATCAAAATTAACAAAATTTATCAGGCCCTTGAATAACATCATCCACATATGCTCTAATTGAGAAGTCAATAGGAAATATGAATAGTGCCATTGTACAACTATCTGTGATTACGCAACTTCCCTATTGATTTCAAAATGTCAAAATAACCCCTTTCTCAAGCTATCGAGATTTGTTCAAAAATAACAAAACTTATCAAGAACTTGAATAAAGTCATCTGATTCAATTTGGGATACTAAGATGACTAAAAAGTGGAATAATGGCATCGACTAACTATGTGTAACAATGGCGGATCTTCATTGCAAGATGGACATAAATTACAGGGGAGGTATGTGTTATCATATAAGCAAGAGAAGTGATTTGCATATTTGCCTGTGCATGTAATTAGTGATGATATAGACATATCGCAGTACAGAAAAGGGGAAAAGAAACTTTACATGGTCGCTGTCCACTTCGGCGAGGATTTCTTTTATTGTTTTTTCATCACCCATATTGTATTCCTTCAAAGCATGCTCCAATTCTTCCACCGTGATATACCTATTCAAAGGGCACAATCGTAGATAAGAACATCATATCCAACAAAACATGGAAACACGAAAAAGAACACCAAGCCTTACCCGCTCTTATCCTTGTCAAAATATTCAAAGGCTTTGTAAAGATGGTCTTCTCTCTCCATTCGGTTCATGTGCATTGTAGCAGTTATAAATTCGATATAGTCAATGGTTCCATTTCCATCCACATCAGCCTGGAAATAACAATGTAGTAACATTTAAAGTTCTAAATCACATGATTATGCCAAGATTTGGAGACTAATGCGTTGCCAAGAAACATAGTCTACAACAGAGATTCTACTAATAACGACACGGTTTTTTTAGCATTAGTAAAGAGACTTTACCGCTTCCATTAACTGTCTCACTTCTGATTCAGAAAGCTTAGTTCCCAGCTTAGGTAATCCAGCTTTTAGTTCCTCATATGTGATCGTTCCACTGTTATCTGTATCCATGGATTTGAACATCTCCTTCAACCCAATGATTTCTTCTTCAGAAAGATTTTCCGCAATCACCTATACAACCCCAGAAATCTTAAGAAACGAAAATACAAACATAACAAAATTCTTAGGGGTAGTCACACTTACATACCCTGACGTTTGGCCTAATTACCCAAAATTGCACTAAGGTTTGAGAAATTACATAAACTTCTCTTGCCACAGAAGTCACATTACATCTGAATCCAAGAATAATTATGTTTTCATCACTAATTATTTATGTGTACGTTATTTTGCCTCAACAATTACTTGTCATATATAACTTCAAGTTCTCAACTATAATAGCATTTGTTACACCAAACCTTAGGGTATGTCAGCCATCAGGGGAATTTTGTGAAATTACGTCAAACCCCAATGTATGCGGGTCAAATTATTTATTACCAAATACCAACCTTAAGAGCAACTTTCTTGAGTTTGTTCATGGCGCGGAACTGCTTCATTCTACTCAATACAGCAATATCAAGAGGCTTATCAGATGCATCCCCATCTTCTCTCATCCATGGATGGTCTGCATATCAAAATTCGAAATAATAATCGTTAGACAAGAATAACCTTTATAATCTATCACTACATTGCAAATTTAGCTTACTCAGTACTTCAACAGCAGTAAGACGGTCTTTAGGGTCAGACTGAAGCATCTTTTTCACAAGATCTTTGGCACTAGCTGATATCGACGGCCAAGGATCAGAGACAAAATCAAGGTGCCCTCTCGAAATGGCATCAAATATCGCTTGTTCGTTCTCTGCATTCCCAAAACCAAATTAAAAGACTATTAGGAACACAATAATCATCAATTAAGGATCCATCCTCCAGATTAAGATTTTCACCTCCCCAAAAGGGCGGAACGCCGCTCAGTAAAATATAGAGTATAACTCCAGCACTCCAAACATCAGCCTCAACACCATAATTTCTACGCAGCACTTCAGGAGCCACATAGTATGCACTACCAACAAGATCCGTAAACACTTCTCCTACAAAGGATCACAATAACTCTTCAATCCTCATATCACACAAACAAACAAGAACCATTTTGATTCTACCTTATTGTTTCCAAATCACCATCTTTTAACATTGATCCTTAGTTTCCAATTACCACTTTCTTCACTATTTTAAATCTTGACAAAAACCAATCAATCACTTCTCTACTATGGCAAAAGGGCCAAAACACTAAATTCCCTTAGTTCTTGAAAATCCCAGATGCCTAACATCATCTATTCACTTCACACTGATCCACAAAAAATAAGCACTTTCAGCTAAAAATCAGTTCCATTAACCTCATTGTTTCCGAAGAACCATCTTTTAACATTGATCCTTCACAATTTTCAGCTAAAAATCAGTCCATTAACATGGATCATTAGTTTCCAATTTTGCTTTCTTCACAATTTTAAATTTTGACAAACAAATCAATCACTTCTCAGCTATGGCAAAAGGGCCAAAACACTAAATTTCCCAAGTTCTTGACAATCCCAGATGCCTAACATCATCAATTCACAAAAAAATAAGCACTTTCAGCCAAACATCAATGCAATTATTACCAGGCTTAAAAAACACAGAGAGCCCAAAATCAGTAGCCTTGAGTGGCGAATCCTCATCCTTGCTCAAGAACAAGAAATTCTCCGGCTTCAAATCCCGGTGCATCACCCCCATAGAGTGACACGCGTGCAACACCGTGACAATCTGGCGGCACAACCCCGCCGCCGCGCGCTCGGAGTAATGCCCCTTGGCAATAATCCTATCAAAAAGCTCCCCTCCGGCGCACAACTCCATCACCAGGTGGACATTGTGCCGATCCTCGAACACCTCCTTGAGCTCCACAATATTCCGGTGTCCCGTCAAGTGGTGCATGATCTGCACCTCGCGGCGGACGTCGGCGACGTCGTCGGGCGTGATGAGCTTCCTGGCGGCGATTGACTTGCACGCGAAGGTCTGGCGCGTGGCGCGGTGGGTCACGAGGTGGGTGACGCCGAACTGGCCGCGGCCGAGCTCCCGCCCAAAAATGTAGGCGGAGTGGATATCCGACATGGGGCGGCCGAGGACGCGGCCGTTGCCGGTGGGGAGGGGGCGGCGGGGCGGGGTAGGGGCGTCGGAGGGGAGGACGGTGATCTGGGGCTCCGACGCGGCGGAGGACGGCGGAGAGGCGGCGGTGGGGGGTGGGGGATTGGAGAGATAGTTGCTGCTGCAGTTACCCATTATTTTTTGTTGGGAGTCAAAACTGTTTTTGGGAGAGTAGCCATGGAAATTTATGTGCGAGGAAATCTATGGGGTTGTGTCTGAATGTTTTTGGGTGAAATGACGGTTTTGTCCCTGGGGGTTTGTTGTGATATTGTCTGTGTGGACTTGTGGTGGAAGAGAGTGTGGTCAAATCTTGTGGAGTGGGTGTTGGTCTTTGTTGAATGATGATATTTCGACCTATTAATGAATAATTGTGAAACGTTTTGTATTAAATGAAATTTGGGGTATTTTGAATGAGATTATTTTGGGCCTGAGTTCCAGCATCAGTCCTACCTTAGTTCCAGCAGCAGTCCTACCTTAGTTCTTTAGTGGGGAGAAAAGACACGAATCATAAGAAATTCGAATCTGCGACCATGTTGGATATGGACAAGATTAAAGTTATTGACCCGACGGAGGAATTCCCCTACCCGCGAGTAGTTATCGAGGATGATTACCGGAAGGCGTTGCAGGAGCCGTGGAAAGATTCCTTGATTATCAAGATTCTTGGGCGAACAATGAACACCAATATGCTCTCGGCACGCATCAATACTATGTGGTGATTACAAGGGGCGTACGAACTCATTGATCTTGGTCATAGCTGTTACATCTTAAAGATACATGATTCGGAAAAAGCCTCCTTCATCCTTACCGAGGGTCCCTGGGTAATTGCGGGACATTACTTGGTGGTTCGGAAATGGCAACCGCAATTTCAAGTTTCAAAAGATAAGGTGATGACGGCGATAACATGGGTTCGGGTACAGAACTCTCGGTCGAATATTATCGGGAAACCATGTTGTACTACACTGCTGCAGGTTTAGGGATACCTATTAAGATTGACAAGAAAACCTACTATGGGGATAAAGGGCGTTTCGCACGCGTTTGTGTCCAAATCGATTTAGATAAACTGTTGAGGTATGGGGTTGAAGTGGATGGCAAATTGCTTCCAATTGTTTATGAGAATCTGCTGTCTATCTGCTTTAATTGTGGCAGGGTGGGACATCGCTTGAATGAATGCAGAGAGAAAAGCAAGATGGCTAGGGAGGAGCCTGATGGGGAACCGAAGATGCCAACTTCGACATCGGTTGTTGTCACGCAAGAGCAGGGGACATCGCGTGCACAGGACTTGTCTGCGTCTAGAACAGATACGGGAGGTGAGAAGAAAGACGTAGGTCCCAGTTACGGGCCCTGGATGATGGCAAGAAATGGCCGGCCGGCGAGACATAATGGCGGCGGATCAAAAGACGGGGGGAAGGATAACAGAAAACCTAATTTTCGGAATCGCTTTGATATTCTTTCCAAAGAGGATGAGTTTCTGAAAAGGAAGTTGCGAAAGAATCGTAACATGATAGAGGCCATAATGATTGGGCAGCCCCTAAAGTCGGGTTTCATAAAGGGAAAGATATGGACCAATCATCCCGGGGTGTAAAAATCAGAATAATAATTCCCGGACTAGATATATACGAAAGAAAAACGATAATGACGCAAATCAAGGCCTGTCTAACTCCCATGCATCGTCATCGTCCATCCCCAATGCGGCTGAGATAAATAAAACAACTACAATGGACATTCCGAACCTGACAATAAAATCCCATAACTTGGATAAGGAAAATCTTGAATCTAAGAGTTTCTCTCCCCCTGTTGATGGACTTTTTCGATTTGGACACGAAGCTAGCGGGGGACATCAAGACATACTCCCCGAATATCAGTTTAGAGCACCGTTCGACGATGAATCTGATCCTTTGATGCATGGAAGTGAGAGGAAGGGTCAGTTTGGTTGGGAGCCTGGAGAGACGGATGAAGCTTATGATAATCCTAATTCAAGTACAGAGGACCATGACGCAATGGTGGTCGATAATCTTGCTAAGGCAGCAGCTCCGTATGGAAGCGATGGGGTGTTGGAGTGACAATCCAACTTGAATTCTCTTATGATAGTTTCCTATGAAGATTCTTTCTTGGAATTGTAAGGGTACCGGGAATACAGAGTTTAGACGTAATTTCTTGGAAATTAAGAGAGAACATCAGCCGGATGTGGTCTTTTTACTTGAAACTAAAGTTAAGAAAGCTCGGGCGGAGGGGATTATCGCAAGCCTAGGTTTTCCAAACAGTTGTATAGCGCCAACTATCGGGCGGGAAGGGGCATCTGGCTCCTTTGGGACAACAATAACATCTCAATTGAGATTTTGCAAGTTTCGTATCAAGCCATTCATGCTATTATTGGACTGCAGAGAGGCTCGGAATGGTTGTGTTCGGGGGTTTATGCGAGTCCCATTATGCAGAGGCGGGAGGCTCTGTGGGGGGATCTTAAGCAAGTTTGGCTTGATTGGCAGAGGTCGTGGATGCTAACTGGGGATTTTAATGATATTTTAGGCCCTAGTGAGAAAAGTGGAGGTCGGGGAGTGAACTGGGGTAGATGCTTAAACTTCAAAGATCATATTGATGAGTGTAATCTTATGGATATTGGTGCGAATGGGCCGCGGTTTACTTGGAGAGGCACGGTCCGAGGCGGGGAAGTTGTGGAGGAGCGACTTGATAGGGTCCTTGCAAATCCCGACTGGCGACTCCTTTTTCCGGAGGGGATGACCAGAGTGTTAACTCGCACCCATTCTGATCATAACCCTTTGATCACGTACTGCACTGGGATGCACCATTTGCCTCGGAACAGGCCTTTTCGTTTCGAAACAATTTGGGATGAACGTTCGGGATGTCGTAAGCTTATTACCGAAGTTTGGAGTCAGAATCATAATATGCTGGATACGATTTCTAAGCTACCGAAGGCTCTTTGTGCTTGGAACTCGGGTACTTTCGAAAATATTTTTCGAAAGAAACGCTGGTTGCAGGTAAGAATTAGGGGGATTCAAAAGCTACCCCGTAATAGTTTGCCACCCCGATTGGTGGAACTAGAGCGGAGTTTGATCAGAGATTTCAATGAGATTCTGAAACAGGAGGAGATTTTTTGGTTTCAGAAGTCTCGTGTTAACTGGCTTCGGTTTGGTGATAAGAACACCCGTTTCTTTCATCTATCTACTATTACTCATAAAACACGGAACCGAATTACTACGTTGAAGGTGGGGGATAATTGGGAAACTAATGCAGCTCGCTTGAAACAGCATGCTTGGGAATTCTATTCAAATGTTTTTCGTGAGCCGGAGGGTGCAAATAGAGCGCCGTTGAGCCGCAGCAACCTACAACGCGAGCCCACGGCTAGTTGGTGGACCTTGATAGTGCAACCCGCTACTAATGTTGAGGTACACAAGGTGGTGCATTCCATGAACCCTCTTAAGGCGCCAGGCCCTGATGGCTTTCAAGCGGGGTTTTATCAGAATTATTGGGACATTGTGGGAGTGTCAGTGGTGGATTTCGTCAATGAATGCTTGCAACGGGGGGCCTTTTCGGAGGAGATTGGGCGAGCTTTCATCTACTTAATCCCTAAAGTACCACAACCGGAACGAATGAATCAGTTCCGACCGATAGCGCTTTGTAATGTGTTGATGAAAATTGTTACGAAGGTTTTGGTGCTACGGATCAAGCCATTTGTGTCAAATATTGTAAGTTCCAATCAAAACAGCTTTATCCCAGGGAGGAGCACCCACAATAATATTTTTGTGCTGCATGAGATTCTCCACACGCTTCATAACTCCAAGGATAAGAAGGGTGGGATGGTTCTTAAGCTTGATCTCGAAAAGGCGTATGATAAGATAAGTTGGGCTTTTTTGAAAGAGACGCTGGAGTTCTTCGCGTTCCCAAGTTCGACTACGGACCTTATTATGCATGGGGTGCAATGTATTCGTCCTGAAGTTTTGTGGAATGGGGAACCTACAGAGGGAATTACTCCAACTTGTGGGATCCGACAAGGGGACCCGTTATCCCCGTATTTGTTCGTGTTATGCATGGAAAGACTGTCTTATCTAATTGAGGAGGCAGTGTTAAGTGGCGATTGGAAATCGATTCGTCCAAGCAAGATGGGGACGCCTATTTCTCATATTCTTTTCGCGGACGACATTATTTTGGGGGTGAAAGCGACATAGGAGGGAGCGCGGAGTATCACCCACGTTATTCATAATATCTGCATGGCGTCGGGACTTAAATTAAATTATGACAAATCCCAAGTCTTGTTTGGGCCGTGTGTTCCCCTAGACAGATGAAATCAAATATGTTATATTCTTGGTATTGCAAGTACGAATAATCTGGGTAAGTACTTAGGAGTAAGAATGCAGTTTGGCAGAAATCAGAGAGATCTTTTTAATACAGTGTTGGAGAAGGTGGAGAGTAAACTCTCTGGCTGGAAATCACGTAATTTGAATCTAGCCGAAAGGATGACGCTTATCAAGTCGGTCACTAATGCGATCCCGGTGTATCAAATGCACGCGAATTGGCTTCCTCGTCATGTGTGTGATAAGCTTGACCGCATGAATCGTAGCTTCTTGTGGTCTACAGACTCTACTAAGAAGAAAACGCACTTGGTTAATTGGTCTGTGGTGGTAAAACGCAAAGAGAATGGAGGGCTTGGAATAAAAGAATCCCAAAAGATGAATATGGCTCTTCTTGCGAAGACGGGATGGCGTTTGATTAGGGGTGAAAACACGTTGTGTAGCCGGATTTTTCGTGAGAAATATCTCAAGGGTGATGACTTGCTGGATCATCAACCAAAGTTGACTGCTTCCAAGACATGGAAAGGGGTTGTACGGAGCATCAACGCTGTGGATTCTGCTTGCCATTGGCGGATAGAAAAGGGGGACAACGTCTGGTTTTGGGACGATCGGTGGCTGTCATAGGTGACTTTGCGGGGACGCCTTCTTGCTTCGGTGGCGGCGGAAGATGAGGATAAAGTTGTTGGTGATCCGATTGGGCCAGATAGAAGATGGAATTTTGGAAATCTGAAAACTTATCTTCCGGAAAAGTTGATGAAAGAAATTTTGGTTGTTCCGATTTCTCAAGGAACCGAGCCTGATCGCCTCATTTGGAGGGGCACGTCTAGCGGTAAGTTTTCTGTGAGTTCGGCGTATCGGCAGTTAATGCCTTTGGAGAGTGGCGGGCAGCATGAGTGGAAGAAACTGTGGAAACTCAATTGTCCGCAGAAAATTCGTTTGTTCCTGTGGTTATACAAACACAACAGCTTGTTTACAAATGCTTTACGATTTGATAGAAGGATGGGGGAATCTGATTTGTGCAAAAGATATCGTGTAAGTCGGGAGGATGCGACACATATGCTGAAAGAGTGCCCGGCGGCACAAAAAGTTTGGGAACTCTGCATAGTACGCGATCACTTCACAGAGTTCAAACAACTTAGGAGAGGAGATTGGCTTGAGCATATTCTCCATCAGGATATCAGGCACAATCTGGGATCGGCGTCATGGTGGATGGTGGTCTTGCCCACAGTTTGGAACATTTGGAAAGCTCGCAACAATTTCGAATATCAGGGTTGCAATGAGCCCAGGAATGTCACTTTTAATGGCATCGTGGGCTTGGTGGAGGATATGCAGCGGGTCTTTGAGAATAGTAGACCTAAGCAAAAAGATATACGGGTTGCGATGAGTTGGCAGCCACCGGCGGATGGATGGGTGAAGTTGAATTCTGACGGGAGTTTTTATGAGCATACGGGTGGGGCTGTTGCGGGTGGTTTGATCCGGAATGCTACGGGACTGTGGTTGATCGGTTACTCCATGAAATTGGGTAGTATGTCTATTAATTGTGCAGAACATCTTGGCTTAAGGAAAGGTTTAGAGGTTGCTTGGGACAGGAGTTATCCTAGAATTGAGGTTGAAGTGGACTCTGAAGTGGTGCTAAATTGGGTGACCCGTGAAGAAGTGGAGGATTATCCGTTGAGGAACATCATATTTGATGGCCGTCGTCTTTTGGGCATGCCTTGAGATTCAAGAATTCATCATGTTTATAGGGAGAAAAACGACGCTGCGGATAAGTTAGCTAAGATGGGTCATGACATTGATACGGCTACTGCGAGTGGGACGAGGCTCCGGATGGCGTTTCTTAAGTCTTGTGTTTGTTTGGTTTGCCCTGCTTTGGGGCTCTGGATGACCAAAAAAAAGTATTATATATTATTCTTTTAGTAATATGATTTTTCGTATATTATATAGACTAGCTATTAAATACTAATTAACTTA
>JBBMKE010000008.1:11380026-11403732 GCA_037834125.1 Lippia alba
TTGTCCTTGAACCAAATTCTTGGCATCGCATTTCCGAGCCTCCTCTTCAATACGCAGATGCTTCTGAATTTGTTCCAAGAACATATCCTCAGTTTCATGCAACAATCTCTTTGCATAATCTTTCCAGGCAGGAGGAGCTTTGAAATTATTGCTCCTACCTGGAATGCTTCTGGAACGACAATTTTTACCATTCTGAGTTTGTTGACAATTACCTGGAGCTCATGCACTTGCTCCAGGATTAGCTTATTGTCAACCATCTTAAAATCCAAATATTTAGAAACTAAATATTTATTTGTACCTTCTTTCTCAGCCTTGTATTTGTATTCGGGCGACTGCACGTTTGTGTATAAGTCGTACAGCCTATCGGACAAGGTGTTCAGTATGTGTCCACGAGCCAATTGTTCATCTTTTGCTCTCTTTTTGATTTGTTGCTGAAGGGTCTCCACGATCTCCTGGTGGATCTGCAAAGCATTCCTGGAGGTACCTGGTGTGCAGTGTTGGTAGGAGGAGCACCACCTATTGTAGTAGGATTGATAGGAGGAGCCCCACCTGTTGGAGTGGGATTGGCTGGAGGAGAACCAACTGCTGCAGTAAGTGGAGCCACGTCTACGGGCTGCTAAGGAGCAGGAGGATCTTCTGGAATTGGTGGTAGGTGGGGATCCAGAACATAGGCCAGCTTCAAGACGGTGAGCAGGAATTTCATCTTGTCCTGCCAATAGCTGAAATTGTTCCCATCCAAACGATCAAGCTTCTGCTGGTTCATGATGCAGAAGGATTCTGATTTCATCTTCAAACGTATTAACACTTTAAGATTGTTGAGAGAATTGTAGTAATAGGATCAAAATGATACGGGTAATCTCTGTCCTTAAAGTGCTATTTGCCCCTACTATCTGAGTTTGCTAAAGGTCGCAGACGATTTACTTCTGGGATATATGTCAAACGGGAAATGAATTTCATGCAATAGCAATTAGACAAAATTTTTTTGAATGTTGCTGTATTTTTTCAGGTGTGGGAGATGAGCTACATATAGCTCTCAGGTAGTTGCTAAAATTAAAACGCAGGAATTTGAATGGGTCAAATTCAGGTGTTTAATGGCCTGAATATTGCCCCTTAATTGCCCACTATCTGGCAGTTATAAAGTGCAAAGTGTGCCATCAAATGCCATATTCGCCCATGCCTGGCCCTTGCCCCGTGCGCGGGAGTCCATTAGTCCTCTCTTCAGTTCCACAATTTAATAACATACGCAACATTTTAATATATAACGTTGTCTGTGTGAGTGTGTACGCCGTCCCAATTAGATTAGATCGAACTCCCTTTGTTGTTTCCATCAAACGCCACATTCGCCCATGCCCTGCACCGGCACCGGCCCGAGCCCGAGCGCGTGCGCTGGCGCAGGCGATGCGGTGCACCACACCGCTAGTGAGCCCATTAGTCCTCTCTTAGGTTTCACAATTTAATAACACATACATCATTTTAATATATAAGGCTGCCTACTTAGTGTTATTTTTCCAATGTGGGACACAAAAACCAATGTACAACCTTAATATGCCTTGTGTATTTATTGATTAATTCTCCAATACTTAATCATATGTAAACACGGCATATTCAACAATCCCCCACTTGTTTGGAAAACTACTATTTTGCCAGATAAGTCCCTGAAGTTCTGTTAAAGATTACATACCTAGAGGAAGGTGTGACGAACATTGAACCTACCCTTAGTGTAAATAACTCAAAATTGTATCGAAGTTGACGATGTCCGTAGATTGAACCTCAACTTCTTCGTGATGCAATCGGAGTTATCACACACACATTTTCTTTCTCATACAATAAGCACTCCACTACTTTGCGCTTATATAGCCACACACCATATCCCGTTTCACGAACCTTTAAGAGAGTAAACCACGACTATCTATAAGAAGCGGCTACACTTCTAGTTCGAATAGAAAAACTGATTCTTGAGCACTTGTTGCAATAGTGCAGCACTTTGTTAAGAGCATAGCTCAGCCTTATCTCGTTGCAACTCATGGGGCTATCTTCTACTACATATGAGACTATTTGATAGCTCTAACCAACTCGTGACTTGTTTTTCCCTTTGAACCTATAATCAAGGGAAATATTGGATTATAGGTAGGGTTACCATCACTTATGGTTCGGGTGGTTTAAGTCCCATATCTCTAGTAGTTGTAGCTTCTAAGTCTCTCGTCAGAGGCTTAGTAAATGGATCAATCAAATTCTTATTTGACCTCACATAGACAATTGTTATGATACTATCTTGTATCAATTGTCTCATAAATGCAAGTCTAAGACCGATATGTCTAGACTTACCATTATAGGTACCGTTGTACGCTTTTGTAAGCTTTGCTTCGCTGTCACAATACAGCAAAATTGGAGGCATTGGACTTGGCCGAAGATCTATGTCCAACCACATATTTCTTATCCGATCAGCCTCTTGTCCAGTTTGTGCTAAAGCTATAAACTCAGGTTCCATGGTAGAGTGAGTGATTATTGTCTATTTCTTACTTGCCCAAGAAACAACTCAACCTGCAAGAGTGAAAATCCACCCACTTGTGGATTTGTTATCTCTCACGCTAGTTATCCAATTCGTGTCTGAGTACCCTTCCAACATACTAGGGAATTTGTTATAAAACAGACCAAAGCTAATAGTCCTCTTAAGGTATCCGAGTACCCAACTAATAGCTTTCCATGATCAACATTGGGACTGCTCATGTATCTACTAAGTTTTGAAATTGCAAAGGAAATATCTGGCCTAGTGCAATGTATTGCGTACATAAGGCTACCAATAGCACTTGCATACTCAAGCTGTGCAATAGTCCTACCACTATTTTCTTTGAGTTTCAGTCCGTTGTCAAAGGGAGTATTCACCTCCTTGATCTCGAGGTGTTTGAACTTAGTTAGAATTTTCTCAACATAGTGAGATTGGTTTAGTGAAAAACCCCCACTATGTTTTTTTAACTTTAATGCCTATAATAGTATCTACTTCACCGAAGTCTTTTATCTTAAAGACCGAGGTTAGATACTTTTTAGTCTCGTTTACTCCAATCATGTTTGTCCCGACGATCAACATATCATCGAAATATAGACAGACTATCACCATATAGTCAGCTGTACTTGAATCCGAAACTCAAGATAATAGTGTTGAACTTCTCGAGCCACTGTTTTGGTGCTTGTTAGTCAATCCCTTCTACTTGTCTGAATCCTTTGGCAACTAATCTAGCTTTAAAAGCTGAGATAGTTCCATCGGTGTTTCGTTTCCTTCTAAATATCCATTTGCACCCAATAGGTTTAGAACCACGTGGTAAGTCTGCTAATACCCAAGTATTGTTACCTAAGATCGAATCCATTTCATCGTTAACAACTTCCTTACAAAAGGAAGCATCTCATGAAGCCATAGCTTCTGCAAATGTTTTAGAATCCGTCTCAAGTGTAGATACAAAAGGTATTTCACTTACCACTTTATTATTTTGGTCCCCCTCCACCAGGAATAATAAAGCCTCAGAAGAGATAAAGTCTTTATCTAGGATTTTCTCTTTTCTTACTATAGTACTTCTTCTAGGATCAGTTGGTTGTGTAGGAATGGTATTTTCCTTAGCAGCCCTTATAGGACCTCTAGGCTCAATTTGGGGTAGCACAGATTCGTTTCCAACATCTTTTGAAAACGTACTTTCGAAGAATTCCACGTCCCTGGACTCAGTTATCATGTTAGACTCCAAATCAAGAAGTCTATAGGCTTTGCTCTTAAGAGCATATCCAATGAATAGACTCTTAATAGCTCTAGCCCCTAGCTTAGTCCGTTTGGAATCAGGAACTCGAAAGTAGGCCATACACCCCCACACTTTGAAATAACTTATGTTTGGTTTTTTGCCTTTCCATATTTCATTGGGACTAGTCTTCACAACAGAGCTAGATATCCTATTCAGAATATGGCACTTAGTTAGAAGGGCTACTCCCCACAAGTTATTCGGTAAATTAGCATGATTAAGCATGCAATTCACCATATCCAGAAAGGTTCGATTTTTTCTTTCTGCTACACCGTTCTGTTGGGGTGTATATCCGGCAATTGTTTGATGTATGATACCACTTTCTTCACAAAGTATATCAAATACATTCAAACAATATTCCATGCCTCGATCAGAACGTAGAACCTTAATCTTCTTCTCAATGTGGGTTTCTACTTCTGATTTGTATTTCACAAAAGAACTAAGGGCTTCATCTTTAGTTCTTAACAAATACACATAGAAAAAACAACTAGCATCATAAATAAAAGTAATAAAATACCTTTTACCACCTCTAGTTAGAATTTCATTTAACTCACAAATATCTGTATGAACTAAATCTAATATTTGTAATTCTCTTTTAACACTTGGAAAAGGGTTTCTTACAATTTTTGACTTAGCACATATTTCACATTTATGAAGTTCGTTTTTACCAATATCAATAAATCCCATTGCATGCATGCATATTTTTCAAGTTCTTTCCACTAACATGTCCTAAGCGACTATGCCATAAAGAAATTGAAGAAATCATGTAAGCAGAAATAGAATTATTATTGATAGATCTTGTACATTCCATTACAAGTATAGCCCTTGCCAATAAATTCACCATTTTTCATGATGATAACCTTTCCAAACTCAACAGAAACTTAAAAACCCTTCTTATCTAAGAAATCAACAGAAATTAAACTTTTCCAAACATTTGGTAAAAACAAGACATTAATCAAAGTTAACTTTTTCCCGGAGGTTAAGTTGAGCTCGACAGATCCTTGCCTCCAACACCGGCTTTGGAGCTATTACCCATCTGAACCTCTTACTCAACAACTTCTTCAAAGGTCTTGAAAAGCCTTCGATTGCTGCAAATGTGAACCGTTGCTCCAGAATCTAACCACCAGCCGGAAAGTTCACTAGCCATGTTTATTTCAGAAATCATAGCCATATTGAGGCTAAGATCAGTCACCATGGCAATTAGGTTCTCCTCAACCATGTTTGCAACTCTGGATCTACTCTTCCATTGTGAGCATTCCCTCTCATAATGTCCTGTTTCTCCACAAACATGACACTTGCCTTTTCTTTTGTTAGCAACATTAGAAGGTTTAGATTTCTGTCCTGGTTTCTTAAATTATCCAGAATTCTTTTTAACACCACAATGTTTCTTTTTGGAAGAATTCCCAGATTCAACATAATTCACAATCGATTGTCCTTAAACCAAATTCTTAGCATCGCATTTTCAAGCCCCCTCTTCAATATGTAGATGCTTCTGAATTTGTTCTAAGGACATATCCTCGGTTTTATGCAACAATCTCTTTGCATAATCTTTCCAGAGAGGAGGGAGCTTTGAAATTATAGCTCCTACCTAGAATGCTTCTAGACCGATAATTTTCACCATTCTGAGTTTGTTAACAATTACCTGGAGCTCATGCACTTGCTCCAGGATTGGCTTGCTGTCAACCATTTTAAAATACAAATATTTAGAAACTAAATATTTGTTTGTACCTTATTCCTCAGCCTTGTATTTATATTCCATGGCCTCTCAAAGCTCTCTCGGCGACTTAACGTTTGTGTATAAATCATACAGCCTGTCAGAGAGTGTGTTGAGGATGTGACCACGAGCTAACTCCTCATCTTCAGCCCTTTCCTTCGTTGTTGCTGAAGGGTCTCCACGATCTCCTGGTGGATCTACAAAGCGTTCCTGGAAGGACCTCTCCTGCTGTGTTGGTAGGAGGAACACCGCCTGCTACGATAGGATTGGCTGGAGAAGCCCCGCGTGCTGGAGTGGTGGTGGCTGGAGTGGTATTGACCGGAGCACCGCCTGTTGCAGTAGGCGGATCCACGACTATTGGATGCTTAGGAGCAGGAGGGTCTTTAAAAATTGGTGTCAGATTGGGGTCCAGAACGTAGGCCAGTTTCAACACGGTAAGCAGGAACTTCATCTTGTCTTGCCAGCGGCTGAAGTTGTTTCCATCGTAGCGATCCAACTTCTGGTGGGTCATGATGCGGAAGGATTCTGATTCCATCTTCAAAAGGAATTAACACTTTAAGATTGTTGAGAAAATTGGTATGGGATCAGATTGACACGGGTAGTCCCTGTCCTTAAAGTGTTAATCGCCCCTAACTCTTTGAGTTTTGCTAAAAGCTTTTAGATGATTTACTTTTAGGATATATGTCAAGTTGGGGAGAATTTCAAGCAATTAGCAATTTGCTAGAAATTCAGGTGAGTATGTTGCTGTATTTTTCAGGTGAGGAGGATGAGATACATATAGTTGCTAAAAATGAAGTTGGAATTTGAATGGGTCAATTCAGGTGTTTAATGACCTGAATATTGCCACTTACTTGCCCACTATCTGGCAATTATATCTCTCAAACGGGCTGAATTGGATGAATCTGGACATTGGTTCAAAATTCAAAATTCTGGACTGGACTAGGCCGGCTTTAGGGCTCTGGGCTCGGAGGTGAGGCTCCAACCTCCTAGCGACGTGCGCCATCAAACGCCACATTCACCCATGCCCAGCATCGGCCCCTGCCGGAGCCCGAGCGCTTGTGTCGGTGCGGCAGTGCGGTGCACTGTACCTCGAGTGAGCCCATTAGTCCTCTCTTGGGTTCCACAATTTAATAACACATACAACATTTTAATATATAAGACTGTCTACTTAGTGTTATTTTTCCAATGTGGGACACAAAAACCAATGCACATTTTCCAAACAACCTTTAATATGTCTTTGTATATTTATTGATTAATTCTCCAATAATTAGTCATATGTAAACATGGCATATTCAACAGTGAGAGACCGGAGCGAAGGCGAAGGGGAGTGTTTGCATTGTAATAAGAAAAAGAAGTCGAATATAGCAATTGCGGTGGAGAACTAGTAGAAACATTTAAATATTTAGTAGGATTAATTACATATAAATCTTATGTGAGTATTAAAAATTATAATTTATGACATTTTTAGCCAAACAATAACACATACACTTATTGATAAGTTTAAAAACTACAGAAAACACCCAAGAATTAGGGTTCTGTCAAAATTTTTGATGTCATTGTCAAACTTTTAACTTGATTTTCCTACTTTGCCCCTTCTTTTAATATCATATATTTTATTCTATGAATTACCCCTAATTATATTTGAATTGGTATTGGTAATCTAAATTTAATAAATTAAATCATCAACTAACTTAAAATGGTATGATTTTGTCATTTCAAAAATTAAATTAGGTTATCTAACAGTTTAAACTTTTGGATCAAGTGGTCATTTAATATGGTATCAAAGTCCAAACCAAAGAAATCATGTGATCGAATCCTCATTGTCATCCAATTAAAAAGAAAAAAAATCACATGTAAGGTCAGACTAAAAACAAAACCTCAAGCACTTGAGGGTGTGTATTAGATATGTTAAATACTCATGTTCTCTGGCACGTGAGGGGCGTGTTGGACATGTTTAGATACCCCTATTCTTCTGTACGTAAGGGAGCGTGTTTGAGATGTTTAAGTATTCCTATCTAACCGTTTAAACTTTTAAATTAGGTGGTTATTGAATAAGAACATACCTTATTCGTTTCTTTGAGAATTTGTTGAGGATGTTGGGAGCATTATACTATATAAGTTGCAACTATGATACAAAAATAAACTATATGTTAGAACTCGATGATAAAAGTGCAGTACGAAACTTTGAAGAATTCTGAATCCGTAGTGTTCATGAGATGAAAGGAAGTAAACTATTTATAAGAAATAATACATATTACAGTTACAGATTTACGGTCCAAGCATAACTATTTAAATAGCGAACTGAGTGTATGGCTGCATGACCTGCTTGGATAGACCAGCCGCAATATTCTTCGACTTCTTAAACATATATATTAGGGAGAATTATATTTGACTATCTTACTATTAGGCCAAATTACAATGCAGTCCATCTAGATTCGTTTATTACATTTAAGGCCCTAACGTTACATTCCGTTAGTGGTCCCTAGGGTTCCGTTATGTCATTCCAAAAATTCCCTTGATTTGTTGTTAAATTCATAATTTATAGGGATAGTTTGTTTATTTTTGTAAATTGTAAGGATGATTTTGTAATTTTGGTCATATATTCAATGTAACAGTCATACAATCGTCAGAGGTATAAGTGTACTTTTACAAATTCCGTTAGGAACTTTAGTCCGAACAAGATTTATAGGGACTAAAATGTAATTTTTCAATCTAGATGGTCTGCGTTGTAATTAGACCTAATAGTAGGGTAGTCAAATGTAATTTTCCCTATATATTAATATGATAGATAAATGTAAGTAAACTCAAAATTAATGACATCAACCACTAAACTTGAACTTTGGCTATATGTTAAAAGATGTACAACACTAATTTTAATTTTATTTTATTTTTTAAATGAATAGATACATTTAAGCAAATATTTAAATGAGTAAAAATATGGTCGACTAAGTTGAAGCTAGCTAATAGCCAACAAGGATGGGTACAAGTGGTTAATGGGTTCATTATTCAAGACAAAATTTTGAAATCGAATTCCGTTTGAGTGTTTGTATATGTATATTTAAAAAAAAAAAGGTTGTAGCTGCGAATCATTTTAGCCAAAAAAAGAAAAAGAAAAAACGAATAAGGAAGATTTGCTTCAAGGTTTTGAGACACCAACAAAACATAGAAATAATTAATAAGATTATTTTCTTTTCAAACATAATTGTTGAATTCGTCTCTTGCTCAAACCATGATAATCAAGACAATCCGTAACGCGCAGCAGTTTTCTATGGAAGTATTAGATAAATGTAAAGCAAAAATATTGAATAAAATATTTTAGTTTCTCTCGAAATTATTCTGAATGAATATGAAAGACTTCAACTTTTACTTAAAAGCATTAACTTTTTTTGTGAATCACGTGTGAAGTGAATGTTTTGTTCCCTCAACGGCTTTGAATTTTTTGTTTCAATTATGTGTTTTTATTAGACAAGAGTGGGGTGAATTGAAAATTTTAGCATAAGTATCTCAAGTATATCAGATCCCCCAAACTCAGACATTTTTTTTTTTTGGCGCACGTAAACTCAGACATTAGAGATAATAAGACTGAAACCAAGGTGGAATTTGTACCAATCTAGAATAGAGTAAGTTAATATAATAAGAACACAAGAAATTTATAGTGGTTGACTTACCACAACTGTAAAAAGCACGAGTTAGGTAATTTAGTACACTACCTAAATTTGTTATGCTTAAGATTTTATAAAGATGTATGAGTACAAGATACAAACAACTGGAAACAATATATCTGAGAAACCAAACAACACATATGACTGTGGAACCAAATGTTCCAGGACCCAAAACTATCTGACAAGCTTAAGAACACTATGAGAACTATCAACCTCTATGTGTTTGCCAGCTAATGAAAGATCTTGGATATCCCTTGAAGTTGTATTTGCATCCCTTTTAAAGGGTGAACTCCAAAACAGTTGTTAGACTCAGATTTCGAATTTGAGATCCTCACGCTTCCCTGGGTTTTGTTACCAGACAGGTACAAAGAGCTGTTAGACATGTGTTGTCTTTGAACCCTTATTTCAGACTTTGAACTTCTGCAAGTGGGAAAAATTCGTTTGAGCTATTTGTACTTTGAATGAGCTTTGTGCTGACTTCATCTTCCTTTATAGTCTTGTGAATTTGAGCAACTTAGGAAGTCTTGACTTCTGATCTAATGTTGACTTACGAATACTTTGTACCAGTTGCCATTCTAGTACCACATGAATTTTTTCATCTGATCCTTATTTCTCTTGATCCTTGAACTCTCTTGGACATCCTTTGCTCTTGACAATCTTGATCCTTGAACTCTCTTGGACATCCTTTGCTCTTGACAATCTGGACTACTTCTTTCACCTTTCTTTGAAGATATGACTCACATTTGTTGAGCACTTCTTGATTTAAAGAGGTAGAATTGATTGTGAAGCTTATTATTTTGGTACCAGACAAATTGCTCCTTTTGATCATTTTTTTCTTAAGTAGTCTTGATTGTGAACAAAGTTGGTCTTGACAATTTTGATACCTCTTTTCTACCATTATTCTTCAAGATGCCTTTTGACCACGCTTCCTTGTGGTCCTTGGAGAGATTGAGCTGAATGTTCAATCAGTTGTTTTGGTACTAGAAGGTACTAGATGAGCTGATTCTTTAGATCAGCTTTACTCTCAACACCTATTTTTCTGACTCATTTTGCTTTGACATAAGCTTCCTTCTAGATTTTGAACTTCAAGCTAGGCTGTCTTTTGGACTTCAAGATCTTCAAGAAGAACTTAGGATAATGAGGAATTTTAAGAAAGAATGCAATTTGTAAATCATCAAAAGTAAAACAGAGTGAGGACAAAAAAAACAAAAAAAGTAAAACAGAGTAATGTAACGGTTTATCTCCCAATTCATCCATCTATATACATTTCCATTAACACCCAACTACGAAGGTCCACCTTCCACATGAACGATGATGCATTTTGTGAGTTTTCTTATTTTATTTTATTTTAAAAGAATACCCACATTTTCAATGGCTAGAGAAAATCGAACCCGAGTTACTGCCCTTAGAAAAAAATCCTTTAACCAATTGGACAATTTCTATTAGCAATGATGTATTTTATAAGTTACACGAAGTAATATGTACAATACCAATTAGGGATAATTACATCCACATACCCTGAGGTTTGCCCTAATAACAACCCGATCCCTATTCTTTTCGATTTTACCATTTAATCCCCCAGGTTTGATTCCTTTGGAAGTCCATTTCTACCATTAGGGTTCCGTTAGTTTTTAGGTATGTCCTTCCAAAATTACCCCTGAATATTTTATTATTATTTGTAAAATGACTAAAATGCTCAAGGACTGTTCTGTTAGTTTCATAAAGTATGAGGATCGTTTTGTATGAAATCTAAACTTGAGGGACCTAAATGTAACAATATTGAATACCCTAAAATGACCGTTTATAGCCGTTTATTTTCCGTCAGGGACCTCATGACAAACTTGCAATGTAGGGACTAAATGGTAAAATCAAAAGAATTAGGGACCGGATTGTTATTAGGGCAAATCTCAGGGTAGGTGGATGTAATTATCCCTACCAATTAAATTTAATCATACTTATTACAATGCTAAAAATAAAGGCGAAGCAGAATATTTCGGACAGTTTATGGAAGGTATTGGCTTGGGATCTCCTGTTATGAAATCCTATTTCATCTCCTGTTATATTCTTGGATTTTTGACACGTGGCAAAAAAATAATAATATTTTTACATAGAATAATTTACTGAATATCCATTTAACGTTTATCTCTCTACATCCAAAAGAACATAACTCTTCTTCCATATCGATCGAAAAGCCCTCAAAGAAGGAAATTCTCCTCCGCCCGGGGTCTAAGTTCCGATTGTGAAAACTCCATCTTTAGGCTATATCCCCAGATCTGTAACTCCAATCAAGACAGATTCTTTCGACAACCCAGCACTGACTCCATATTAAAACCGAGAAACTCCGGCGAGCGCGTGGTGTGCAAACGCCTCACTTGCTCGAGAATCACTGTTATAATTTAAGATATGCTCTCCAGTTTTTGAGCCTCGGTCGCTGGTATTGCTGAAATATTCCGACCAGTCGCTGGAATTCAAGGCAGACTTGTACCAGTTTATGCGAGTTGAGAAAATTGGAGGGTTCTAGGTTTTGTTAGACGTGGATTATGAGAAAATCTCTTTGACCCATGACTGCTGCCGCGGGGAGTATTACGAAGGAAAATAAAAATTTGTGAATGGAATTGGGGCCGCCATTGATGTGGTGGGTTGGAGCTTCAAAATCAAGAATTTTTAGGAATATATGGATTTCAATTGCAGCCTTGCAGAAGAGCGTGGAAAGTGGGATGTAAGCTGAAAACAGATTTAAAACCAAGAAGAAGATTTCATCCACCCGAGTAGAGCCGTTCGTGAGTTTTGAGAAAAGAGGGAAGAAGAATTATGTTTTTGAGTGGATGGGTTTAGAGAGAGAAAGGAAAGAAATTAGTAAAATATAACTGACGTTAAATCTCAAACAGAATAATTATCATCTGTCAAGGGTGTATTAATTTTTTTTGCCACGTGTCGAAAATCCAAGGGTATAACAGGAGATGAAATAGGATTTCATAACAGGGGATCCCAAGCCGAAGGTATTGGCACATACCTCGGACCATATATGGATATTATATTTGATGTTTCAGAAAACCTTTACGTGTTTAACATGGAGAGAAATCGTCCTATCTTTCTTCTCTTAACTCTGGATTGTACGCTTATTTATATCAGGTCTCTTTCGCGATCAAATTCAAACTAAAAAAGGTAATTAGATTGTATAGAAGATCAATGTCGACAAACGAAAATGGGCAACGATTATTGCATTATCAACCCCATGGTGACCCTGGACTATTGTTTGGGCATTCAGGACGGCGAGGTTGTTCTAGTCCGTGCTGATCGCGAGTGATGTACCATAAAAATGATACATCTCTAGAACAAGAAGTAGGAACGAAGGAAGCAGGAAGTAGGAAGCAGGAACTTACACTCCTGAGCTGGAAGGAGACCGTCGATTCCCTGGTATGATGGATCTAAGACGAGATGGGCGGAGCCCAGAATTTGGATAGGCAGATGCAAATTAAAGTTCATTGGATGGGGACGCATCTTGTGGGCTAAAAGAAGTAGTTGAGAAGGAGGGAACTTGAGTCGTTGAAAAGGGATGATCTTTAAGCTATTGAGGAGGATAACTCTCCCCTCATTATTAGGAGGATAACTCTCCCTCATTTTTAGGGGATAAACGTAGGTGAGAAATAGGGGGAGAACAATTATAAAAAGGAAGATATGTGTTAGAAAAAGGGGAGAGTCCTCTTATAATCGTGTATCATAAATATTGTATCTGAGTTCTCCTTCTCTATTGTCATAATAATAAAAAATCTTTCTTTTCACTGTTTGTTCTCAAGTTTCCCATTTTTTCAGTTTAATTTCATAAATTTAATGTTGCTGTGGTTTTCACGCGCATCATTTGGCGCCGTCTGTGGGAAATTTGAGTTAAGGCGTGAGAAATTTGATTAATTATCAATATGGCAGCGGCTACAAGCGGTTGCTATGAGGTGTTGATGATGGAGGATGAAATGAAGAAAAAGAAAGTATTCGGTGGCAACAGGGAAAATTGGAAAGAGAAAATTAATTTTGCTAAAATGTGAACAAAAGCCCGAATTGACGTGCGGTTACCAGGTGATATTTACCTATTGTTCAAACCCCTTTTTCTTTTCTTGGAATTCTGATGGTCGGTAAGGGAAAATATATTTTTAATCTCTAATTTAAATTTATCTTAATAAATTCCTTGAATTTCGTTAAGTTATCTTAGTGGCCAGAGAGAGTTACGTCAATGACTTCTCAACTTTTGTAGATTATCTCGACAATTCAAGAGAATTGTATTGAATAACTTGGAAAAATTATATTTGTAATTTAAAATATAATTGGGTCTTGAAAAATATTTTGTAGGAATTATATTCCTACCAAATTCTAGAGAAAGAACCTGAATTTTTAGATATTTTAAAGTTTTGCTGAGAAAACTTGTGTGGAATGAGAAAATAAAATCAGAGATATACACGTGTTGTAGTCAAGCAGGCCAGAAAGGTTATAAAGCAGAAAAGAAAAAACTGGAATTAATCAGCAGAAATTGAGCTAAAACAGGTGCAAAAGGTTGCCGAAGAGGAGAAAATTAGTCTTTCCTCAAAGATTTCTCAGCTTGAGGATGAAGTAAAACAGGCTGAAAGCAAGATCCAAGAACTTATTTCCGAACCAGCCAGTTAAGCGAGAAACTGACCGAGAAGGAGCGAGAGGTCTCAAGTCACCTGGATATTCATGAAGCTCAGAAAGAAGAAGTTGCTAAGCTAATTCCGGCGCAAAAGGCCCCTGATGAGGAGAAAACAAATCTTTGTTGGAAGATTTCGCAGGTTGAGGATGAGATCAAACGACTTGAAAGCAAGGTTCAAGATCTTGTAGCCGAATCAAGCCAATTAAGTGAAAATTAGACTGAGAAAGAAATAGAGCTTTCTAGCCTCATTCTGAGTTTCGTGGCTAGCGAAGAAGAATCGAAGAAGAAACTGGAATCAGCACAAAAAGAAATCGAAAATCTTATGTTGTTATCAGTGAGAATCGACGAGCAAGAGACAAACTCTAAGAATCGACACAAAAAGCTGATGTTGTTATTGGAGTGATTTTAATGGAGACAAGCATGGTAGCAATGAAGATTTTTCGATCGACTTTAGTGCCGAGGATGAGGAAGTTTCGGCCAAGAATTTTTTGAATGCTTAGATATGCAAAAGATGACGCTTCGTTGGGCGCATGGCAGCATGTTGACAGAAATCTGTGATGGAGGAAAAGTTCCGAAAAATCGAAATCAGAGATAAGCCTCCTAACTTTATTTTTCTTCGAGACTGTTATCAATATTAATGAGGATGATATAGTGATATATTTTGTGATTTTAAGATTAATTATAGCATTAACTTTTTAAGAAACATAAACTACGTGTTTTTTATTATAAGGTTCATGATTAAGCACTGCGTAATTATAATGCTAATTATTTTGCAATAGCTACCCACACACGTGTTATATTATTGAAGTCTAAGTTTATTGATATGTTAATAATGTAGGTTATACGTGTATTTAAGAGCATATGTGGAGTTTTCTTCATCACTGGGAAGAAAAGAAATAGAATCCCGAATTTCTAGACAAATCATTTTGAGTTGTCTTTGTAATTTGAGCTTAAATAGATTGAATTTAATTTAATTTGGATAATACATGGTCGACTTTGAATAAATTAATGGACATTACTTTAAGAATAATGTTTTCATGCCACGAGGCTCACAAAGAGACAGATTCATTAAACCGAATAAGTGATCTAGAAGCACAGATCAACGAAGCCTGAGCTCAAGTCAATGCAAAGCAAAACAAACTAGAATCTCTTCTCAGCCAAAAATGGAGACAGAGGTGCAGCGTGAGAAAAGAGAGAAAGAAATCTCTGAGTTCCTGATCCAAATCGAGAGCCTGAAAGAAGAGCCGTCAAACAAAAACGTAGAGTTAAGAAAGAACATCGAAGAAAAGGAGACACTTTTGTTACAAGTGAAGGATCTGGAGGAACAACTAAAAGGAAAGACTCAAGAAATTTCAGACTCCTCAAATCAGATGGAGAATCTCAATCAAGAGTTGCAGAACAAGACTACAGAGCAACAAAAAACACTTGAAGAGAAAGAAAATCTTGTCTTCCGAGTAAGCAACCTTAATCTGGAGCTTAACGCAGTGAGCATCCAGAAACAAGAATCAGAAGAGCAATTGAAGAGCAAAAGTGAAGAACTTAGTTAGTTGCAAGAAGAAAAGGCAAAGCTGCAAGACAAAAATTTTGAAATGGAGGGACTGTTAGTCGAAAAAGAGCACGAAATCTCTGCTTTAAAAAAAATTGAAGAAGGAGAGAGTGAAGCACTTGCTAAGATCACAACATTGACAGCAGAAGCAAATAGTCTTCAAGAGCAATTGGGTTCTTTGGATGCTCAGAAAAGCGAGGCAGATATCACCATCAATCAAAAGGGTATAGAAATATCAGAATTCCCGGTACAGATTGAAAAAATAAAAGAGGAATTATCATGCAAAACTGTTGAAGGAGAACGAGTACTGGAAGAGAAACAAAGTGTGGAAGTACAACTAAAGGATCTGCAAACTTAGCTTGAGAATCTTCATCATCAAAAAAGTGAACTCGAAGATCAGTTAAATAACAAGATATCTGAATTGGAAAAGACAGTATCCAAGAGATGAGACCAATAGTTGCTTCACAGAGAAAATTGGAGGATCTACAGAATCAAGCATCAAGTGAAATAGCTGAGTTGAGAAAGCAAGTCGAATTCTTACAGCAGCAGTTGGAATCACTACAGTCCGAGAAAAACCAATTGGAAGAACAAATTGAGAGAAGCAAGCAAGAGTCTATTGCAAGTTTAGCTCTGGCCACGAACAGCAACACTGAATTAGTTGATAAAATCAAAGAACAAGAAGAAGCATTCACAAAACTGACCGAAGAGCACAAAAAACTCGAAATCGAGCTCCAAACCTATGAGGAGAATCTCAAATCATGATAGAAGAAGATAGAAGATATGGCACAAGAGCTTCAGAAATGGAGAAATTTGAAAAGACAAAATTAACCAAAATGATAAAAGAAAAAGAAGATCTTGAAGATGTATCAAAGAATCTAACCAATGATAATGCTCAAATGAAGGAGTTAAGCAACAACCTCGAAACTAATCTTCTCTGGTCGGAAGCATTGGCAAACAACAAAGAACTCAGAAGAGAAGTTGATAGCCATTGAAAAGCTTCACAACAAGACAGGACATCCCATCAATGTTGCCAACAAGAAGAATTCAGAGCTTGAGGACACGGTACAAGCCTTGAATTCAACAGCAGAAAAAGCAAAATCTCCACTGAGAGAAACCAAGTCTCGATGTATTGCAGCAGAGCAGAGGAATGTTGAACTAGAGCAACTTCTGAATCTTGAAGAGTAAAGAAACCATGATTATGTACGAGAATTGAGAGAATTTTCTGAGGAAATAGCTGAACTTGAGACCAAAATCAAGAATGCAATAGATAAATGTGTAAAACATAAGAAACGAGCCAATACAGTTTATCAACTGAGCATTGAATTAGAATATTTGATTAAGTCACTAGATTTCAAAGTGGTGGATGCTGATAAGAAGATGAGTGAGCTAGAGTTACTTATTGAAATAGAGAAATATAGGATTAAGGGACTTGAAGAGAAAATAAGCTTATTACAGAAGAAATTACAGAAGGAAAATGAAGTGATTGGGAAGCAAGACTGAGGAGTAAGTTACTGAGAAGTTGAGTTTATCTAAAATTAATGCACATTTAAATGGAAAAGTGAAAGATCTTGAAGAAAAATTAGCAACTGCAGAAGCTAAAATTAAAAATGAGAGTGAATCAAGCTCTCGAAGAGAGCTAGAACGAGAAATTGCTTTGGAGCAATCATGTGAAGAGTTTGAAGCCAAGAAAAAGGAAGTCTTACATGTTGAAAATTGAGTGAAAGAGCTTGAGTAGAGATTGCAAGAAGCTGATGAAACCTGAACCTTTCTGCTATCCAGGGAAGTAGAGGAAACAGTAAACCCTTTAAGGAGATTAGTGCACCTAGAGACACAAAACAATTATTCAATTTGTGCATGAAGCAATCTTGGGCAATTTGTTACACCACTAAATGGATGGAGCTAATAGGTCCCAACTATCCTAGGCCACCAGGATGAACACTGGAGCAGACTTGCTATCTAGGTGCAAGCACCACCTGTGCTGACCTCCCAGAAAGGTGAAAAAAAGCAGTCCGGGCGCTCAAGTGTGAACGACATTCAACCAAGGCCGAGAAAGGGAAAACGCTCCACACAACTCTCTTCTATCATTCAAGTAGAGTTGCGACGAACTAACTAACAGGTGCAGGATTGAGCTTCCGCTAGGAAATGCATGACCTAGCGAGAACCAACTAGGAAGGAAACATCGTCCATGTTGGTAACAGGAAAACTACACATCAATGGAATCAAGATACGCATTATTAGATGAATATAAGATAAAAGTCTAACGCCCACTAGAAGAAAAGAAAAATATCAGTCCCACCAGGAGCTGGAGAGCTGTAAGTACTCTCTTGCCAGTAGGCAGGAGGGATGTAGAGTGTGCCTTGCTTAATGAGCAGGCCAACAAGCTGCCTGGTCTAGCTTCCTAGTCATCCCGATGAAAGGTCACTTAATCAGCATGGATAAAGAACATGCATACACGTGTGCAAGAATTGAAAAGAAAGAGAATGTAGAACAGGGTATTTAAAGATTCAGGAAATAGGCAACTTCAAAGCTACCAAAAAATAGGCCGATTGTTATGTACTAATAGGCGGGAAAGTCGATCAAGTTGAAAGAGCTGGCAGGAAAGACGGTCCTAACTGGTGCAATCAGAAATGCATGAGAAGCAACCCTGGTTGGCACGACCAGGAATGTACAAAGTACAATAATCAATAAAGTCACCTAAGCTAACCAATACAGTGCTCCAATGATCGCAGAACATCCAAAGTTTTGCTATTCTTTAAAAAGAGAAGAAATGCAACATCGCTCGACAAGTAACATCTCACTTCATCTCTCCTTTTTATTTTTTGAATAGATCGATGATGTGCATATGTTGGAAATATTGATGTCTAGTATGATAATGAGCTCTTAGTATGTGATATGCATGAAATTGTGATAATGACATGATATGTGAATATGGTAATTAGATTTTACAAAGCCCGATGATTTCGACATTGAAAAAAATAATTAACGAGGCATGAAAGCCTCTTGATCAAAGCCCGATGATTTCGGCATTGAGAAAAGATGTTTTGCCTCGGGTACCTGTCGAAGGGGAGCATGAACGTCCCCTTGGAAAGGACGGTCGATGGAACTGACCACCTTGTGAAGGAGCCAAAATAATGCTCCGTAATTGAATAATTATGATGAAATTGTTACCTCCGGAGAAAACATGTATTTGGAAGGAGCATGGCGAAACTCCTTGGGAATGGGTCTGAAGCAACCCTTTGGGAAGGTCGGTTTGAAATACCACCTTAAACTGAAAACTGTAATCTCGTTACTGCCAGCAGACGGGAGTATGATAGAATACCTAGCTGACAAGCAGGTAGGACCATTGTCTGGTCTAGCTTCTTGATCACCTTAATAAAAGCCCACCTGACTAGTGTGACAGACATACGATCCTATAGAGAGTATAGGGATTATATGTTCATTCAAATATGTCAATTAAACTGTCATATTTATAACTTTTAAGATGTGCAGGAAATGAAGTCAAAAAGAAGTTTATGATGTATGAAAGTTCAACAACATTATGTTCATAACTAACAAAAAGGGTTCACAAACATCCCAAAAGCAGGAGACACTCAAGACAAATACGCTCTAGGAACGGTCTTGCGTGGTCTGACCTCCCTGTCATCCTGACAGAGACATTTTTCTCTACTCATTATCTCATAGGAAATAGGAAATGCAACGAAGAAGTGATAAGAATGGAGAAAATTTAGCAGAACTAATCATAGTTACTTAAAAATCAAGGTCAACCAGATGATAAAACAGGTTCACAAATTCAAGCAACCAGACACAATGGAATAGGCATGCACTTCAGACATTCCAAGTTGACTTGGCGCGGTAATCAAGCCACTCTCACAGTTAGAACTCTCTTTCTAACTATGAGAGTGGGGGGAGTGAATGATGTACCATAAAAATGATACATCTCTAGAACAAGAAGTAGGAAGAAGGAAGCAGGAACTTACACTCCTGAGCTGGAAGGAGACCGTCGATTCCCTGGTATGATGGATCTAAGACGAGATGGGCGGAGCCCAGAATTTGGATAGGCAGATGCAAATTAAAGTTCATTGGATGGGGACGCATCTTGTGGGCTAAAAGAAGTAGTTGAGAAGGAGGGAACTTGAGTCGTTGAAAAGGGATGATCTTTAAGCTATTGAGGAGGATAACTCTCCCCTCATTATTAGAAGGATAACTCTCCCTCATTTTTAGGAGATAAACGTAGCTAAGAAATAGGGGGAGAACGATTATAAAAAGGAAGATATGTCTTAGAAAAAGGGGAGAGTCCTCTTGTAATCGTGTATCATAAATATTGTATCTGAGTTCTCCTTCTCTATTGTCGATAATAATAAAAAATCTTTCTTTTCAACGTTTGTTCTCAAGTTTCCCATTTTTTCAATTTAATTTCATAAATTTAATGTTGTGGTTTTCACGCGCATCAGCGAGGACCCTTATAAGGTGGGACTCATTATTTAAATGACACTTCTAAAAATATTACGGATTAGGGAACATTTTAATATTCTTTGTGTTATTTAATTATATCTGAGTTGTGGGGGCGTAAAATACTCGAGGGGGTGGTTGGCTCCGCACGACAACCCTTCCCTCCGCCTCCGAATGTAGTACTATGGTATTGTGTTGGATATATTTTTATCCATATATACCTTCTAAGTTTTCTTTCTTTCATTCATTCGAATTTGATTTTTAAATTGTGGATTCCCCCATCTATGATTTCAAATATTGTTAATGTAATATTCCATATTATGTATATCGTTAAGATTTGTATCTTGTATACCATCTATATATACATATACTTTGTATTGTGACGTGAATAAATGGAGATTAGTCTTTCAGATATGGAATAGGATTTATCCAAGTGATGGGCAATGTGACTCCGATGGGCGGCCAGCTTTTGCTTTGTTCAATAAAGCCACCGGAAAAGCCTACAGCACGCTGGTGGTCCCCACCAAGAGGTATATTTGATAATAATATTTACTGCAAACGTCCAAGTCTGTAGTCGTTACTGCACAGTTTGAGGATTAACAAATATCATTTCATGGTGTGCAGTTGCAATTGGATGAATTCGTTGATCCTGATCCTGATAATCTTCCCGACAGAGTCTTGTTTACACAAACGGGCGACTGCGGCTATGGCGACGAGTTTCGGGCATTCAGAATGTATACTGACACTACCCTCAACGTAGATGCTTACAACGCTACAGAAGACAAAGAGTATTTCGATGGGACCAAAATCGTCGTCTGGGAGTGGGCTGGAGGGCCTAATCAACTCTGGTGGTTCGATGACGTTACTGTCTAGAGACTCTGTGGTACGGATGGGAGCTTTTGATGGGATTGTTGTGACTAAAGAAGTTGATATGGATGAGTTGCAGTAGTGTAAAGTTGTTATGACTTTTAATTATTTAGTTGGGTCAATGAGTTGTAATTATTTGTAGGAGTGTTTGGCATTTTTAGGTTTTCCTATTTAGAGTGGAGTCTTCACTATATATTGTTTCCTTCCTAACAATTTAAGCAATAATATTTCAATTTCTCCAACCCTAATTTCTCTCATCTTTCTCGACCCTAATCTTCTCCCACCGGCGGGTCTTGCTGGACTATCACGAGTTCGAGACCGCTCTAACGTCTCAAGGTTAATCAATCCTTAACATTGGTGCTTTCATTGAGAGGATTTGTGAAGATGGCCGAAATGGTTAGTGTGTCTAGTTTCAAAGAATTTCAGCAGTGAATCGACACGAATTTGAAGGAAGTTCATAAACAAATGGATATCCTAATGACCTCGATGCAAGCCATGAGACAGACCGTGCAAAAGATGCAACAAAATTTGGGTTCCTTGGTAGCTAAGACAGAAAAGCCGCGTGCAAACCTTGAAACGATGATTGCACCTAGGGCTGGGGGAACTGCTGCCACATTTGCCAATAACCCAGTCGGTCCTACAACTGTTGTTAGCGGCAAAGGGACGAAAACTGGTCAGATAATAATCTCGGCGCCGAACACCAACAATTTCTCGCCCAAGCAAAATCATCCTGCTGATATTCCTCCCCCACCTTTGCCATTTTTGCCACCACCGCCGGCAAAACAAGAGACATTGGACATATCAAGAGATGTCAATCTTGTAATAACGACGAAAGGAGAATATATGGTCGACTAATCTTTGAAATCGTGTTGTTAATCTGAAGCATTATTTCTACTCTGCTACCGATAAGAATGAAGTTTATCTTAATCTTATCTTGGAGTATGTCTTCGAAACCGTTTTTCGGGCTTCAAAGCACTTTAGCAGAGTCAACCAGTACATGCCCGTTCTGTATGTACAACTTTCTACATATCAAATATGCCGCACTCTGATTTGTGATTTGGGACGTTCTGTATGTACAACTTTATACATATCAAATATGCCGCACTCTGATTTGTGATTTGGGAAGTGCAAAAGTCTCAGCCCGCTATGAGCTGCTTATTATCCCATCGAAGCCACCGTGGGAACGACGAACAACATTGAAATTTTCCACGTTACACCTTGAGGACAAGGTGTTTCTCGAATGGTGGAAGAGTGATACGGGTGGGAGCTTGCGAGCTTTTGATGCGATTGTTGTGAGTAAAGAAGTTGAATGGATGAGTTGCAGCAGTGTAGAGTTGTTATGGCTTTTAATTATTTAGTTGGGTCAATGAGTTGTTATTATTTGTGGGAGTGTTTCACGTTTTTAAGTTTTCCTAGTTAGACTGAGTCTTGACTATATATTGTTTTCTTTCCAGCAATTTACGTATCAAGCAATAATATTTCGATTTCTCCAACACTAATTTTTCTCATCTTTCTCGACCCCTAATCTTCTCCCACCGGCGGGTTTTGCCGGACTATCATGAGCTCGAGACAGCTCTAATGTCTCAAGGTTAATCAATCCTTAACACTCTGTTTTTAATATCATTATTATTGTTAGCAAGAATTGTAGCCCAATTCTGTTGTTAGTGTAAATAAAGAGGTGTGGGTCATTGCGCTCATCTCTGCTGCAAGCCTGCAACTTCACCTCAGATTATGTGAATAAGAAGCCATCTTTCAGTATGGTTTTCCGGTTCATTTGTTACATTCTCACAGCACAACTCTCAGGTTGAGTATCTCCCTTCAATACAAATTCTAATTGGTCGACCAAGCTCTAGCTCGAGAAACTGCAGACAGAATATCGACGGATTTTAGGCACGATGAATGATGGTAACACCATGTATTTGACTTGACTTTTAACGCCAATTTGTTGGTTTAGATCAAATGTCTTGATTTAATAACTTTGGGCTTTGTAATTTCCGCACGCCTTAGAGCTGGTTTAGATCAAACTTTTTGATTTAATAACTTCAGAAACAATCAACACTTTGGAGACGTCTTGATTTAATAACCTAAGTTCCTTTTTCAGACTTTTAATCACAACCTTTAATGGACTTACGCAGACTTAATCTTGAGTCTTTGATGCTCAAATCATTTAGTGCAGAGACTCAACCTAGGTTCAGTTAATGTAAATAAAATATGAAGCTATATAAGCTTACCCAACAAGCTCAAGCATTAACCAATAACGTCTCAAACAAAGCAACTAAACTAAAGAACTCTGAGACAAGAAATTTTATAGTGGTTTTGCCCTAAAAATTGTGAAAACATGAGTCTAACGGATTATTCTTCACTATCTAAGTTGTTATACTTAGGATTTTTCAAGCCAATACTTTATTAGATCAAGAGGTATAAGAAACAAAAGAGTAGAGTTGTCTGGTACAACAATTAACACGACTAGTACAAAACAAACCAATTCCTGGATCTCAAGCTCCTTGGCTAATGGCTACCGACTAGAGAAACACACACAATCTCTATAAGGTTGTACACACAAAGTAGCTGCAAATGAAAGTTTGAAAAGAATCACTCTTCATGTCAAAACTTAGTCTCTATAAATAGATACTTCAAATAGCCATTGCCCCCTCCCTTTTTATAAAAAAAAGTTCAATTGGTTATGTTCCCTAGGAAACTTCCAACTACTATTTTATCTCTCAACTTTCACAAATGACTATCAGATCCTTATCAGTGGACTCATGCAAAAGAAATTTTACATGCATGTTTAAAAATAATTGTTGAATATGTGGCTTTTGTTGATCTCGGATAATCTGTCTTTTCTTCCAATCTTCTTTTTTCAGGTACCAATATGGTAAGTTCCAGCTAGCCCAACAAAGCATCCCAAGCTTAGGCAAATTCCAGAAGCATATCTCCAAGAATCACGAATCAAGGAAGTCAATCATCAATCACAATCAATTATCAACAATCAAGGCTGCTTCAGGAAGGAAAGAGGAATCTCTCCAACGGCT
>JBBMKE010000008.1:11420233-11432897 GCA_037834125.1 Lippia alba
ATGCAATAAAGCCAAACCTCATGATATGTAGCGTAATTATCCCTAGAAAGTCTAGAAACTATAAGCAATTTTGTACAAAAGGGTGTTTTCGTTACGAGAAACTGGAGGGGCTGGTTGTTAGAAGCTCAAACTTATAGGGGAAGTTTGTGTAATTAGTGAAGCTGTAAGAGGGAGTTGGAAATTTGAACACCTCATAAGGGGTCTAAGTGTAATTAACCCCGAAAGTTAATTTTAAAATCAAACTTAGATCAAGAAAATACATTTCCCATTCTTTCAATCATAAACAAAATAAATCCACACGGAGGAGTTTGTAGTACTGATGATTAATATTCGAACAGGGTTGAGAGGGCCAAGCATGGATTCGGCATGAAAGTTCCAAGATTTCTGGCGCAACCTCGGAGTTAAGGATGTTTCTACTTCGGATACAATGACGGATTTTGCAATTATTCTGGTTAGATGTATAATTATCAACGTATTGCTGCATTTCGTCTCCAGAATATGTCAATTATTTATTTATTACAGTTCGGATGGATGAACGGAGTTGAGGCCTTTAGCTGTTATTTGTGGAAATTAGGTTGTCTGAAATAGTTTGCATTAGCTAAGAAGAGTAGTTAGGAAAATATACTGCTCTTGGTCTTGGTTTGAGCATTTTGCAGCGAAGCTGTTATACTTTGTTGTCTGGCAAATGCTTGAAACTTGAAAGTGAATTGTTGTTGTATTCATTGTTTGATTATTTTTTCCTATATATTTTATTCGGATTCGAGTTGGATCAAACTACTAAGGTGAAAAACTGTTTTGATCAATTATAATTATGTTTTCGAGGACTTGAATGTGAGATCTTTGGGTAAGTAAGTTAGCATAGTGTGGGAATTGGGATTGTTATATATGTAGCTCGAGTTGAGCTCGCCGTGCCAAGGCTTGTCCTGCCTGTGTCGAATCCAAACTGAAGCTCTATTCGAGCAAGTTTACGAAACTCGCGAACTGGTTCTGACTCATTGCCATAGTTAATGGATTGCTTGATGCTAATGGCATTTTGGGAGTAATGATTATTTAATTTCACTTTATTATTTATCTAATGATGGGTATAATAGTCTTTCCATGATAAAAGGAGTTAAATATTTTGTGCCTTCATAGTACTTTATACTATAGAATGAGTTTAATTAGCCAATGATTGCGGATAAATTCGAAGTTGCAAATTAACCACCTTTTGCTCAAATAATTCTGCAATTAAGTAGGGAATTAAAATCTATCATAAGTCATAACTAAAGTGCAAACCGAAGATATGACTATTTTTTCCTTTTTAATCTAAAAGGTCCACACGAAATAATGTGGGAATAACTTTCAGTTAGTTATTAGTTTTTCAGAAAAAAAAAATATTAATAACTATTGGATAATCTATTATTAATCTTTTTTTTTTATAATACCAAAATTAGATAAGAATGCATTACATAATTGTAACAACATTTATTATTATATTGAAAAAAGATTATTATTATATTGAACCACATATTCCATCTTTTTAGATACTTTATTAATTAAATCTTAGCGTTTCAACACTTTTTGTGATTTTTGGGAGAATCCAGAAGTGCTAAAGGCGTATTTTCAGAAAATGTTTTTATCATTTTTGATCAATTATTCACTTAAATCAGGTCAATCTCCAATAATTTAAAGACATTTTCAAAAAACATTTTTATCATTTTTGGTCAATCGTTCACTTAAATCAGGTTAACCCCCAAATTTGATAAAAATAATAGAAAAAATTACATTCAGGTATCTGAGGTTTGTCTTAATTACAAATCAGTCCCTCTTCTTTCGATAATTACATATTAATCCCTAAAAATATTATTTCAATTACAAATCAGCCCTTCTGTAGGGGTTAATATGTAATTGAAACAGTATTTTTAGGGATTAATATGTAGTTATCGAAAGAAGAGGGATTTATTTGTAATTAGGGCAAACCTCAGGGTACCTGAATATAATTTGCCCAAAATATTATTGGGAAATGTGTTTTACCCCAAAATTCACTATACAATAAATTTGCACCATTTTTAAACTACACAAATAGTACACCAATAATAAAATTTCATCCAAAATCTACATTATTGATTAACTTTGGAGTTTGGGCTTGAATAATTAATGTAGAAGTTAACCATTACACCACCACGTCCTGGGTAGAGCAAATGCCTATTTACTTGGGAATCATATTTAATAAATATTTTGTATGTAATGCCTAACTATATCGCGGGTAGAGATTGGTTTATGAATGTGGACCGCAAATTTTTCTTGTTTGTTTGAATCTTGATCGGAAGTCGTACCCAAATATGGATCAAAAAATGACATTGAAGTACCTTAAAAGTTAAAACTATGTGCAAATATGATAAGATAATGTTTCAGAAGTTCTGAACTTAAAACTCAGATTTTGAATATTACGTTTACCCCTCAAAACATATAAACTAGAAAACAATTTTTATCGATTATATTCACGTGGCTGAAACTTGATAGGAGTGCAGCTGAAGACGCCATACCAGCTGGGAATAATAAACAAAAGAAAAACATTTATAAAACCCCCATTAATCGTAGATAAAGAAATCTAGTTTAGTTTTCCAAGGTTGCTGAAACTGGGAAGATTTTATAGACTTTAAGAGTGAAAAAGCAGCTCAGAAATCAGAAAAATGGTGAAGAAACGAGCATGCAAGTGGAAATCATGGTGGAATTCTCTTCAAAATCACAACTACTTTATCATCAAGTTGGTGGTTTCAATTCTTGCAGTGGGTTTTGCATTTTGGCTTCTTTACAATCAAACCTTTGAATTTTCCCCAGTTAAAGAAACCCCATTTCTGGAAAACACTCAGATTTCATCACCCCCTGTTAATTCTCAGGAAAATACTGCTCAAGTTATTCCTAAAGGTCAGATCTTTTTACCTTTTTTTGTTACTTTATTTTGTATTATGTGTTTATTGGTGAAATTATTGTGTTGGAAATTGTAATGGGATTTGGTGAAAAACTATTGAATTTTGTGAAATGTGGTATAAATCTTGAAATTGTTGTATTTCTACTCATATTATGCAGAAAATGGTGTGGAGGATTCATATTTCATAGTACTATTGCCTCCATTAATGGGTTGTGAGAGGGTCCCATGGGATTATTATTGAAGTAGGATGAAAATCTTGGTCTGCTTTATAAATTAGTATGAGTTTCTATGAATATAGATTAATGTAGCATCAAACGATTACTTCATCCTAATGTCTTTTTATGCACTACAGAATCCCAAGATAGTGAAGGAAAATGTGATCTGTTCCATGGGGATTGGATTCCAAATGAGGAAGAGCCACTTTACACTAACAAGACTTGTAGCTATATTGAAGAGAACCAAAATTGTATGAGAAATGGACGACCGGATACCGGCTACCTTCACTGGAGTTGGAAACCGGACGGCTGCGATTTGGGCGGATTTGATGCTGAGAGGTTTCTTCTTTTGATGAGGAATAAGAACTGGGCGTTGGTTGGCGATTCAATATCGAAAAACCATGTTCAGTCATTGCTTTGCTTACTCTCAATGGTAAATCTCTTTAAAACTTACTTTTGTCCTGTGTTTTTATTTGCCCCTGAATCCTCTGCAATGCTATTTGGGCTGCCAGATAATGTTGAAACTAATATTGAATGAATATGTGATTTACATGCTACTAGTAATAATTTGACTGTGTGGATCTTGAATATGACTTGTAAATTTGTTTGCTTTTCTACCTTACATTCGAGTTTTTAAATATTGTTTACTGGTGGGTTTGGGTGCAAATAACTCCAATTTTCACTAGCTCCGTTATTGTTCTTGAATTTTCATTCATTCTCATCAAGAATATTTTCAAAAATCGACACAAACTAAAACTAGGCTACAATTTCCTCTTAATCAGGTTGAGGAACCTATTCATGTCTACCACGACGAGAACTACTTATCCCGGAGGTGGTTCTTCCCCTCCCACAACTTCACCCTTTCAGTAATTTGGTCCCCCTTCCTAGCCGAGGCCATGTCTTTGACGTCTGAGATCAAGGTCCACCTTGACATTCTAGACAAGAATTGGACCGAACCCTACAAAAACCTCGACTACATAATATTCTCAAGTGGCAAATGGTTCGTTAAATCCGCCATCTTCTTTGAGAACAACACAATAGTGGGTTGCCACAGCTGCAACCAAAGGAACAACATAACTGAGCTCGGGATAAGTTTCCCTTACCGAAAAGTCATCAAGAATGTATTCAACTACATCACATCATCGGAACACAAAGGGATGATCTTCTATAGGACCTCCACGCCTGACCATTTTGATAGTGGTGGGAAGTGTGAGAGGGAGAAGCCCGCGAAGGAAGGTGAATTTGGGCTGAATGAGGTGGAAAAGATTCTTAGGGTTGTGGAGATTGAGGAGTTTGAGAATGCAAAGGTTAAGGCTATCGAGAAAGGTGTGAATCTCAAGCTTCTCGATGTGAATCCTCTTTCTTTGTTGAGGCCCGATGGGCATCCCGGCCCGTATCGATTTTTCCAGCCGTTTGCGAAGGATAAGGATGCAAAGGTTATTAACGATTGCTTGCATTGGTGTGTGCCCGGCCCGATGGATTCTTGGAACGATTTGCTGATGGAAATGGTGAAGGATGGTTGAGGTTTGAGAAAGAATTGTGGTTTGAGGAAATGGTGGGTGAGACCTTGTTCATAACAAAGAAATTTATTTATTTATGCAACTTGATTCATCTTGAAGGGGATAGTTTACACTTTACAGGCAGCTTTAGATGTATTTTTGTCATGTCTTGATGAGTAGAATAGTTCAAATTTATTCACCGCTGGTTCCCCAAGTAAGACTTAACCTGTGATAAATTTACTGAACGCTGGTTTCCTAATTAAGACTTGAACTCCTAATTTATCAGTTTACGGATGCAGATACTTACCACTTAAGTCATATATAGATTTGATGAGTTAGGTTTGGAATTACTTTAAATGCTTTTGTCTGTTGATGGAGTTGGGGGAGCAGGGTTTACGTTAAAATCTGTGGAAGATTCATTTTATTTAAATGATATGAAGAATTTACTGAATATCTACACAATTTATAGTTCATTGAAGTCGATTACAAGATTTCCTATTTATACTAGCAAATAACACAATTTCGATGAGAGCATGAAATAAAAAATATATATATATAATTATACATTTAAATACATTATCTTTTATTAAACTAATTCTATTAAAAATGAATTATTAATGAGATAGCTGCAAAGATGAGAGAGTGTGATAAGTACGTCCTCCTTTCAAATTTCCTTAGATACTACCTTATCTGGTATACTTCCCTATTTTTGTCAACCTCACTAGCATCCTTTTCCTAGTTCAATACACGCGAACTAATATGGGCGAATAGAGGTCTCCAACTTTATCCAAGTC
The DNA here is from genome assembly GCA_037834125.1 of Lippia alba. NCBI lineage: Eukaryota > Viridiplantae > Streptophyta > Magnoliopsida > Lamiales > Verbenaceae > Lippia > Lippia alba. The sequence continues at coordinate 11,425,653 of JBBMKE010000008.1, forward strand.
CGCGAGATGTATTGGGCTTAGGGCCACAAAGTGGGCGGGAGAAAGGACCCCGACATAGTCATCTTATATAAAAAACGGGAACTTTTTTTTTTTTTTTTTAAGTTATCTGAATTTTGCGCAGTTTTGCAATTTACCATCCAAACAAAATTTATTACAAACCGCCATTCAATCTTTGTATTTGTAACACTGTCACCTAAACCATTTTTCCTGTTATTTTTTGGGAATTTTTTTTTTTGACAGGTGGCATGTTTATAAAACATACACGTCACACCAAAACTACCTTTAGATGGCAGTTTGTTATAAATGCAATGATTTGTATGAGTGTAACGTTAAATATATGATCAAAAATTATAAAATCATCCTTAAGTTTACAAATATAAACAAAACAATTTCTACAAATTATAAATTTAACAATAGTCTTTGGAGTCACAAATCAAATTAAAAATATTGGGGTGTTTTTGAAATGATAGAGTGTAACTTTGACGGACTTTAGGAACCACAAGTTCTCAAAAGTTAGGAACTAAAATATATTTTTCGTTTTAGATGGACTGCATTATAATTATACTTAAATATAAGGTAGTCAGAAGTAATTATTTCTTAAAAATGATAGACATATTGATAATAATGCATAGATACCATGACACAACACCATACGAATAGGATGATATCAGAAATATCTATCTATACCTATATAAAAGTGTGGATCTTGATGGGGCTGTTGTGAAATGACGTAATTGACCATCATTCAACTTAATTATAATATTTATGTAGGTTACAATTCAATAATTCCATTTAATATTTTTATTTGATTTTATTGAATTGATTCATCTTTATTAAAGTGTCAACTTTTGCAATCCTCCTCCCTATTTATATTCTCATTAAATGTACAATAAACTCTTTAATTTGAATTGAATGTTTAATACGTGTTAATACCAAGTTAACTATAATATTTATATAGCAAAAAAAATTAATAATTCAATTGAATATTTTATCTTTAATTTAAATTAAGAATATAATATGTGTGAGTACCAACTGGATTAATTTGATGTAATTGACACAAAATTGAAAAAAAGTTGAACAATATTTATTTGGTGAACAAATCAATAATTAAATTTAATTATTTTATCTTTAACTTAAATTAAGCGTATAATATGCGTTAATATGCCACTAGATTAATTTGATGTAACTAAATTTGATTTATTTGACACAAATTGAAGAGGTATGAAATGAAACTATTTAGACTAATTTGATATATAATTAAATAAAGTTTATTTTATTAAGTATTAATTTTCAAACTATTCCATTTTGCTATATTCTTCTTCTTCTCGTTCAATGTCCAATAGTATCAATTTATTTATTTGTTAAAATCATATGTGTTGATTAGTATTAGTACTTTATTTGAGTTAATTATTAATTTTTAATAATTAATAATTCATTATAGAATGACTCCTACCATATCCTCCCAAACTTATACCATGTGATTAAATATAGTTCTTAGAAATGGTCGATCATGTAGCCATAATTCTAAATTATTTCATAAATTTACATTAATTATCATTCAATATTCTTAATTTGATAAATCATTTAATTATTTGAAAAATTATATAAATAAATTAATTTTCATATTGAGAAATAATTATAAAATATTTTAGAAACTTTTATGGAAATTACTGAAAATCTAGAATAATCATTATTTGTAGAAAATTTTAAATTATATAGTATATTTCATAATATCTTTATCAATTATTTGCCACCATGGAATAATTTCAATATCCAATATAAATTTATAGAGGTGAAACATATAAATAATTGATTTATTGTATTCAACTTTATAACTTATCTTAAAAATAGTTCTACACGTGCAACGCACGTGCATTTTTTCTAGTTAATTGAAATATTCGGATAGGATGCTATATTAGTCTTTTACTCCCCCCTCCCAACAAAAGAAGTACAATATTTCATATTTTAGGGCTTTCGATTACTTTATAGAATGCGTTTTAGTAGCCAATGATTGCGGGTAAGTTTTAAAGTTGTAGACTAATCACCTTTTGTTCACATCATTTTGCAATTATGTATGGGTTTGTCATCTAATCCATATTCACCGCATATTCACTAAGTGCAAGACAAAGATAGGACTACTTTTTCCTTTTTAATGTTAAAGGGCCATACCAAATAATGTGGGAATATTTGGTAACCATGATTAGGTAGTTATGGAAAATTACTACATTTTGAAACCTAAGTAGGCCTCAATTTGGTTTCAAGGGAAAAAGATCCCATTATTTATTAATTTAGCATACCTCTATCCTAAAAAGTTTAATCTTTAGTCACAAAAATGAGAACAAAAATTAATCTGCATAAGAATTTCAATCGAGTTAATTAATGAATAAAATGTGTACAATTTGTATAATTTATAGTGGTTAGTTGATCAAAGTCGTACCTAAAAAAATGCTATGTCTTTACCGATTGAGAAAATTTAAATGACACAAAATACTTTTTCTTTTCGGATAGAAATTAGGACTCAACTTTTTTAATTATTGTAAATATCAAATCAGAAACAGAGAAAGAAATACTATGACTTTCTCGACTAATAGAATCCAACTGTCACACATTGGTGTTTTTAACGAAGTTTATTGGAAGAGGACATAACTTAATCGTTTGTTATGATGAACAAATATGAATATAATAATACAAACAAAACACGATATGGATACGATGATATAATATTTCTCTTAAAATTTTTATCTGAAGAGTATTGAAAATGAATACGGTATCTGACACAACACGATACAATAAAATAATATTTTCAACGATACATTAATTCACCAATATAGTAGAGAATTGAGTCATACTCTTCGTCAATTCAAATATTATAGGTCGATCATAGTCAGCTCTAAATATTTGGAGAAAACTACTTTATTTTGAGTGACATGCCCAACTATATAAATATGAAAGAAAGAGAAACATTCCTCACATATGGAACAGGTGAAATAACAACTATCAAGACGAAATTGGAATAGGTGAGATAGGTTTGCGAACGTGAACCACAAGTTTTCGTTGTTTGTGAAAATGTAATGGAATGTCCCTCACAAAATCATTAATAAGCAAACCAAACTATGGTGATGAGATATTTTGGCTATTTTTTAGCAATAATTTTAGCCGGAATCTAATTCGATAAAATTGATATAATAAAAAAATAAATATTTTATGTAGTTCGAAAATTTTACAAGTTCTTTTTATGTTTTACTTATTGATAGGAAACCGTACCCAAAGTATATATTAAAAAATGATATTAAAGTAACTATTTGCAAATATGAACGCTGCCGATAAAATAATTTGAAAATGACACGATAATGATATATTAATATAATATTTATTGAATTGGGGTGCATTAGAGCTTAAAACTCATATTTTGATTATTACTTTTACCCCCAAAACATACAAAGAAAACAGAGTGTAAACTGTAAAGTAGATAATATCATCTTAATTCTGACACTAATAATAAAAATCCAGAAAATAATTTCGTTTTCTTTGTCGGTTATACTTATATTCCACATGGAGGCAATGATGTAAACTTCCATCATCTTCTCTGCAAGGAGTGCAGCTGAAGAAGCCATACCTGGGAATTAAAACCAAAAGAAAAACATTCATAAAACCCCCAATTTTCGTAGATAAAGATCATCTAGTTTAGTTTTCCAAGTTCGCTGAAACTGGGCAATGGTATTAGCTTAGATTTTATACTAAAACAGTGAAAAAGGAGTTCAGAAATCAGAAAAATGGTGAAGAAACCAGCATACGAGTGGAAATCATGGTGGAATTCTCTTCAGAATCACAACTACTTTGTCATCAAGTTGGGGGTTTCAATTCTTTTTGTGGGTTTTGCATTTAGGCTTCTTTACAATCAAACCTTCGAATTTTCTCCAGTTAAAGAAACCCCATTTCTGGAAAACACTCAGATATCATCACCCCCTGTTGATTCTCAGGAAAATACTGCTCATGTTCCTCCTAAAGGTCAGATCTTTTTACCTTTTTTGGTTACTTTATTTTGTATTATGTGTTTATTGGTGAAATTGTGTTAGAAATTGAAATGGGATTTGGTGAAAAATTATTGAATTTTGTGAAATGGTGTATGAATCTTGGAATTGTTGTATTTCTACTCATATTGTGCAGAAATAACACACACAGTGCAGAAAATGGTGTGGAGGATTCATATTTCATAGTACTATTGCCTCCATTAATGGGTTGTGAGGATGTCCCAGTTTTTTAATGGATTATTAAAGTTGGATGAGATCATGGTCTTCCTTAAAAAATTAATATGAGTTTCTGTGCGTAGAGATTAATTAATGTAGCATTAAACGATTACTTTATCCTAATTAGTCTTTTTATGCACTAAAGAATCCCAGGACAGTGAAGGAAAGTGTGATCTATTCCATGGGGATTGGATTGCAAATCAGGAAGAGCCACCTTACACTAACAAGACTTGTAGCTATATTGAAGATCACCAAAATTGTATGAGAAATGGACGGCCGGATACCGGATACCTTTACTGGAGGTGGAAACCCCACGGCTGTGATTTGGGCCAATTCGATGCTAAGAGGTTTCTTCGTTTGATGAGGAATAAGAACTGGGCGTTGGTTGGCGATTCGATATCGAGAAACCATGTTCAGTCATTGCTTTGCTTGATAGCAACGGTAAATCTCTTTAAAACTTACTTATGTCCTGTTTTCATTTGGAAAGTATTTGCTCTCGAATCGTTTCCCGTATTTTTTAGGTTGCTAGTGAAGTCGAAAGTAATATTGAGTGAATATGTGATTTACGTGCGGTTGATTTATCTAGTAATAATTTGACTGTGTGAATATTGATTATGAATTGGAAATTTGATTGTTTATCTACCTTGTATTTTGAGTTTTAGAATACAATTTACTGGTTTGGCTATCTTCCCTTAATCAAAAAGTAAGGGAATGTTAACAAATTTTAAGTTTTACGTAGTTTTATATCTTTTTACACACATTGGTCTTACACAAGTGGTTGGTTTTGGGTCCAATTAACTCCAATTTTTTGTAGCCCTCATATTATTGTTCTTGAGCTTTGTATCATTCTCGTCAAGAATATGTTCAAAAGTCGACACAAGCTAAAACTAGGCTAAAATTTCCTCTGAATCAGGTTGAGGAACCTATTCATGTCTACCATGATGAGAATTACAGATCCCGAAGATGGCTCTTCCCCTCTCACAACTTCACCCTTTCAGTAATTTGGTCCCCTTTCCTATCCGAGGCCGCCATCTTCGAAGACATGAACGGTGTCTCCACGTCTGAGATCGAGCTCCACCTTGACGTTCTAGACAAGAATTGGACGGAACCCTATAAAAACCTAGACTACATAATATTCTCAAGTGGCAAATGGTTCGTTAAATCCATCATCTTCTTTGAGAACAACACAATATTGGGTTGCCACAATTGCCCCAAAAGGAACAACTTAACTGAGCTCGGGATAAGTTTCCCTTACCGGAATGTCATCAAGAATGTTTTCGACTACATCGCATCATCGGAACACAAAGGTATGATCTTCTATAGGACCTCCACGCCCGACCATTTTGAAGGCGGGGAGTGGTTTAGTGGTGGGAAATGTGAGAGGGAGAATCCCGCAAAGGAAGGTGAATTTGGGCTGAATGAGGTGAACAAGATTCTTAGGGAAGTGGAGCTCGAGGAGTTTGAGAAGGCGAAGGTCAAGGCTGCCGAGGGAGGTGTGAATCTCAAGCTTTTCGACGTGAATCCTCTTTCTTTGTTGAGGCCCGATGGGCATCCAGGGCCGTATCGGTTTTTCCAGCCGTTTGCGAAAGATAAGGATGCGAAGGTTATTAACGACTGCTTGCATTGGTGTTTGCCCGGCCCGATCGATTCTTGGAACGATTTGCTGATGGAAATGGTGAAGGAGGGTTGAGGTTTGACAAAGAATTGTGGTAAGATTGAATTGTGGGTGAGAACTTGTTCATAACAAGAAATTTATTTGTTTATGCAACTTGATTCATCTTGAAGGGGATAGTTTACAAATTTTGGATGTTATATTTTCATGTCTTGATGATTAGAATAGTTCAAATTTATTCCCCTTGTACTCGGCCTCATTATCTGAGTAATATATGTTGGTTTCTATGGTATTGATTCTCTTCTACGATTTCTAATGTAGGAATATGTAGCTATGCTGTTTTAAGACTTCCTGTTAAAGAATTTTTTTTATAAATTAATAATATCAATTTAAATTTCTCCAATCATTTGATAGTGTATGTTTGTTTGTTTTTTTTTTATAAAAAAAATCTTGATATGGTGTGTGTTTTTTCACAAAAAAATGTCTTGATGTTGAGATATAGAGGAAACAACTCTTAAAAATGATGTTAGTAATTTTTCATCATTCAGACTACAAACTAATTTGATCAAATTAAATTCTTGTAAAATTACCCATTGATTATGCAAGTTCAAAATATGGACCACGCATGAACACATCTCATATATCAAGTCTAGAACATAATATTCTCTAAAGGATAAACTATAAATTAAACCACCACTTATGAACACGGCGACAGGGCACGCCACAGATACGATGACACGAATTTTTTTGTGAATTTTTCACGTGAAAAGTGTCGGACACGGTGTCCGACACGGCACGGCAAAATGATATTTTTAGAAGTGTCGGTGCATTAGAGACCACCACGTAACCACTCCAAATAATTCTCCTTTCTATAGTTTAATGATTCATACGCAATATATCTCGATCGATATTACACCCCACATGCTTCATGTGTCCGACACAACACGACAAAATGATATTTTTAGAAGTGTCGGTGCATTAGAGACCACCACGTAACCACACCAAATAATTCTCCTTTCTGTAGTTTAATGATCCATCCCAAAAGACTAGTCTCAAGGTAGAGAGAGTCCATTTGGCCTATAAACCCCACATTAGTTGCCCATACAACCAATGTGAGACAAGTCTCATACCTTCAATTGGTTCAGGGTCATGACACGTTTTAAAATTCATTTTAAAATTTTTCCCAACAACGACTAAGTATTCAGTTGATCAACATTATCGAAATTATGATCGTTTTCAGACCCTATCTTTGAGTTTGTCAGCCTTACATACTGGATTTTCTTTGATCAAGCGTAATCTTCCCGCTATCTTAAAATCAATCTTGCATTGATGTGCCTCCGGATGCCTATGTGCCCCGCAGAAAATCTGCTCACACTTGCATTTGAA
>JBBMKE010000008.1:11440969-11469941 GCA_037834125.1 Lippia alba
AATATATATGGCCAAAAAAAATATGAACTTTTTGTAATAAAATATATAAAAGTAAACAGATTAGCACACTTTACTAAGTTTATAATAAATATGTAATAATTTACTACATTAAATTGAGTGACAACACTCATAAATATTTTTATGAGTGTTGCTATTTCGGTTTTAATAATTTATAATAATATCCGGTTGCTATTTCGGTTGCAAACGTCGGTTACTAAATTTAGCAACGAAGGTTTTTGCAACAGAATTGTTCTGTTGCAATTCGGTTGCAAAAAGCCCTTTTTCGATTGCAAATTTGGTTGCTAAACCCATGTTTTCTAGTAGTGGTGTGTCATTTGTTTATTTTGTATTTTTTTAAAGTTTAGTAAATAATATGTTTCTTTTTTCTTTCTTTTTAGTGTTTTTCTAAATATGTTTTTTTTGTGTGTGTGTATGTTTTTCTAATTTTTATAAATAAACACAACATTATAGGTAGAATATATATGGCCAAAAAAAATATGAACTTTTTGTAATAAAATATATAAAAGTAAACAGATTAGCACACTTTACTAAATTTATAATAAATATGTAATAATTTACTACATTAAATTGAGTGACAACACTCATAAATATATAATATTTTACTAAATTAAATTTAATGTACCACTCTCGTGAATATAAAATATTTTACTACATAAATTTAGAAAAAAATAAGTAAACTTTTTTTACAAAATTTATATTTTTTGTGCCACAAATATTATATTTATAATATTTTATGAAATTTATTGAATTTAAAAAATTTAAAAAGAAATTGAAAATAGACACACAAGGTCAAAAGAAAAAGTATAAAGAAAAAAGCAAAAGAAAACGAAAAGACAAAAGGCAAAGACAAAGAAAAGGAGAGACAATTTTTTTAATAAAATAAGGGCCGGCTCATACAACAATTTCCCAGTATTAGAGTATTAGGTACAACAGCTTCATCACATCATTCACAGTGCGCACTAAACCATATAATAATTTAATGACGCGTGATTCCGCAGTCCACATTGTTTAGAGTTTGCCTATATTTAATTTGCTTTAGTGGACTCCAGCTTATTTACCATTTTTATTTAGTTTTTTTCTCCTTTCATACTAGCTTCAGAAGAACTTGACTTTAATGAGGAATTTTCTATTAAATTTATGTGTTCATACATCGTCAGACTTCTAATCATATATGTTTAATTAAACTTATTAGTTATAGAAAACGAGCATAGCTTAATCAAGATATCAATAACGAGTGGATCTCATCTAAATGTAAGCCCTAATAAAAGAGTTTTACATCGCACATCTATTTTCAATCTAAAAATAATTAATAACATTCCTTAAATATACTAAATGAATCCTCTTATAGCACATTATTTTCGTTGTTAAATTTAATAGAATGTGCGAATTTAATTATTTTATCCCTCATATGCTGAAATTTCAAGAGTACCAAAGAATTTAAATACAAGAGAGTTGATTCTAATATTAAAATTTTTGTTGGGTTTGACATAAATATTTGAATTTTGTGTATAACTAACATCTATAAAATGATACTTAACTATATTTTGAAAATTTTATGATAAACTATAGATGCCAAAAAAAAAAAAATCCTCACACAAAATCTCAGGTATTGCTATTGCACAAGCGCGACAAACCAGAAACGAAAATATTGTCAAATTTGGTGAATGTTGACGAGTGAAGAATAATAGAGCCTGCCAACCCTGCCTTCTGTGCGCCCAGCAAAGTAGAAAGTTAGTCAAATTATAAAAATATTGTTCACATTGTAAAATCTTTTATAAATAGGGTGGTTGGATTCATTTTATCAAGAATTAAGAATTCTCTCTATAACTTTTACATGACTTCACGTTTTCTTTATTGAATAATTTCATGATATATTATCAGCACGATAATTTTCAACTTCAGGTAAAAATTAAGAATCCGTTTGGTGGGAAAAACTATTTGTCTTCCTAAACTGATTCATTTATAAGTTATTTTATTTAATTTAATGTTTCCAGACATATCTCTAAAATGTAAAAAGAAAATAATTTGATAAATAAGATACTATAGAATGACGTTAGTAAGGAAACATGTTAAATTATAATAACGAAAATCATTCCTAGTATTAGGTACAGGCGTACAGCTTCATCGCATCATTCACAGTTCACACTCTACCATATAATAATTTTAACTTTTAGGCTTCATTTACTTCACATGTAGGATAATCCATCAGCGCAGTAGGATAGCTTGGATTAATTCCATTTCTTGTGGACCTTTTACTTCAATCAAACTTTGGGAGAGAGTGTTGGGCTAACCTACCTTCTCTTTACTTTACATTGTAAGCCCAATGGATTATGGCAAAAGTACTCTTTTGCCCTCACATTACTGGTATAGAATTGAAGTCCCAGCCAAGCCATTCGGACCTCTTCTTCTTTGCTCATTTTATGCGTCCGCACTCCGCACCTTGATTTAGGTTTCAACAAGCTTGCGTGCTTATTAGGAAGGACTAAGCAGATCAGTTGCCATCACAGACAGAGGCATCAACAAGTATACTAGGAGATGAATAAGATCCATACGCATCAGTGCGATCCATAACGACCCATAACCCAAAAAATAAAAAATAAAAACCTTAAACAATGCAATCACATCCGTTGGCTGATTAGATGAAGCCATACCTGCAAAGGAACAAGAGCCTTATAGCATATATTTTTCATACAATATCCACAAAACGCATGAAATAGAATTCTTCTGTAATGATAACAAGATCTCATGAATACTCATACATGATACACCAGCTGGTAATATAACATTAACATACACAATCTCAACAATGGCATATAAGCTACCTCTTTTAGTAAAAACAAAGAAGCTCCATAACACAATGACAAGTTGAATACAGCACCAGCTGCATAGAACCCATCATGTGTGCCAACCAAATACAGAAGATACAATAAGTGTAAAAGGTAGAAATTTTAAGATCGTCAACTAACCAACAAGCATGAAATGAAATGACCAAAATAATCGTACTTCTTTAAATTAAATTCAGGGCGATCTTTCTCATCAGCATGAAACGACCTGCAGACTTCAGCCTACAAATCAACAAGACAAAGATTTCAACTTTGCACCTTTCAGCATATCCCCTGACCAAGAAATCACATTATCCTTTCATCTCTTGATATAGATTAAAAATGACCAAAACTCAAATGGCACAACATGCAAACACAATTCCAATTCCAAATCAAGCAAGTAAAATGAAAAACAAAAAGATGATAACACCTCTCCACCATCATCGAGAACAAAAACCTCCCCATGCTCAAATGGAGACATAGTACCAGCATCCGTATTTAAACAAGGATCTGCCAAAACAGAACAAAACAAAGTAGCATTAAGCAAAAACTCAAAAAATTCACAATACACACACCAAACAACAAAGTAGCATTAAGCAAAAAATCAAAAAATCCGCAATACAAACACCAAATTGAAGACATCAATCTTATGAACACAGGATGAGACACATTTCAAGACGAAGTCACGCTCAACACGATTAAGCTACATCGCAGAATCATTCCTTCAGGTTTTCCTAAGCGGAGAAACAGCTAATCCACAAGCACGGAAGCGTCAAACGCAAGCGGAAGCAGAAAATAAGAACAGAAAAACCAATTGGAGCAAACAACTATCTCAAATTGAGGAAAAACTCAATTAACAGACCGATTTTGATGGAAGTGACGTGGAGGCCACACGCTTTGAGAACAACGCCGATGCTGCTCGCCGTAACTCCCTTCCCGAGGCCGCTCACCACGCCGCCGGTAACCAAAACGTATTTCATCTTCCTTTCTTCTGCAACTCCTCCAAGCTAGTGATTTCGTATTGGATTCTGATTCTCGCCAAGGAATTTGGGAAGAACAATTTTGTGCTACAGATGCTAGCGTTTATGCGTTAGGACGGAGCGGGAAGAGTGAAAAAGGAAGCTAATTCGCGCAAGCTCATCTCTTGTCAACTCCAGTCGCTTTCAATTTCCGGAGAGGTGGTGATTTGCGGCAATTTCCGAGATTGAGCTCGAGAATGGAGCAATTGGGGGAGAATTTGAGGTGGATTTGGGGATTTAGGGCAAAAGATTGGGAATGGTGGAGATATGGAACTAAAATGGAAGAAAAATAGAGCTCCGAAATGAAGACGGCGGGAGAGAAAGCCTCCCAGCAAAATACAGGGAGATTTCGGACATTTTGTTCTATGCTTTGATGGAGGGAGATTTCCAGCAAAATACCGGGGCTCCGGAAAAATGGTGGAAAAGGCTGTCATGCAAGTAAATGGTGGAAATGGGGGGATGGATAGCTTTACCTTGCCATTTATAATGAAGCCTTGTAATTCAATGACGCGTAACTCCGAAGTCCATTGTTCACAGTTTGCCTATATTTACCATTTTTATTTGGTTTTTTTCTCCTTTGTTACGAGATTCAAAAGAACTTGATTTTAATAAGGAACTTTCTATTTAATTTATGTGTTCATACATAGTCAGTCTTCTAATCATATTTGTTTAATTGAACTTATTAGTTATAGAAAATGAGAATAGTTTAATCAAGATATCAACAACGAGTGGATCTGATCTAAATTGTAAGTCCGGATAAAAGAGCTCTATATCGTAAATTTATTTTTAATTTAAAAATAATTATAAACGTACCTTAAAATATGATGAAAATACGAATCTTCCTATGGTTCCTTTTTTTTTTGGTTAAATTTAATAGAACTAGCATTTTTATTATTTTACTCTTCAGATACTGAAGTTCACATACTCTAAACACAAGAGGATTGATGATAGTATTTTGTTGGGTTTGATATAAGTATTTGAAATTATTCTACAAAGAATGATACTTAACAAATTTTTAAAATTTTATGATAAACTGTGGATGTGGAAAAAAAAAATTAGATATTTTGTATGCATAATGTTTATACTAAAATGTTATTTTAGTGTATTTAAAATAATTGTATTAAGTGAAATATTTATTATATCATCGTATACATGTCAATGTCGTGCCTAATAAGGTAAAATTCTAACTTTAGTATATTAATTTTCGTTTATTGTAGAAATGATGTGATTTCTCAAAATATTTTAATTTTTGGGATAAGACATTTTTTAAAGAAACGTCTACATGTACATCAGAAATGATGACACATAAACTTGGGGATAAAATCCTGTCAAGAGTTCAATAATTTGTTACGTTGACGCCATTGAAATCAATCTAAGGCAGGGTCTTCCAGCATTAAACCCACTGTTGCCAATCGCAAATCCTCTGATTCGCCGTAAAACATGAAGCACTCGTGTGCTTGAAAGAGTCACCCCAACGGCTCATGTCAATATGCATCTTGGCGATAGGATTCAAGGCGAGAGAGGGGTTGGCTTCCCCGATCGCGACGAGGAAATGGAAACCTCCCCCAGTATTTTATCCGTACTGGCCAGGAAGAGTGTCAGTTCGTGTTGCAGTTTTTGGATAGTCTGGTTAAGTTGTTGCATCTCTGCTGTGTAGGATACCAATTGCACACAGATCCGTTGTTGGAACTCCTCGAAACGATTTTCATTAATTGTTTGGGACATCGCGGCTCTCAATGAAAGCACCAATGATACGAACGACGATACAAACGTATCGAAAAAGACTTTAGAGTAATCTTTGACTCGTAAAAAAGGAGATGAAAAAGAGATAGATAATCCGATAAGACCGACCTACCGATAAAATTTAGGATAGAAGGATATTTGAGAGGAAAAAGTTTTAGAAAATTGATAATTTTGTTATTGATATCCAAAATTAATCCAAGACAACAATATATGATAAAAGACCAATTACAGGCTCCTAAAGGAAATAAACAATGTAATAGTAAAGCTATCCACCACTACAATAAACTTACTAATGCATATCGTAAATATTGATATCATATTAATCCTATCAAATCTCTACTCTTGTCTTTTAATATTGTGTATTTTCATCCATATCAACTGCAAAGGGCAAGTTATTTGGAAATGTCATACAATATGTACATTGCACTGGAAAAATAAACCAAAAATTAAAATTACTCCCAGAGATCGAACTCAAATTGTTAGCAAACCAATTTTGACAACATTGTTTGGTTAGGATACGCTTCAAAACACTATTCCAACTCAACTACGGAAGGGGGAAAAAAAAGAAAAAACTCCATAGTTGAAAATTTTCAAAAACACCTTAGCTTGGTGTTTTTCGTAAATTTTGTACAAACCTTAAGATGTTTTTTTCGTAATTGGATTAAACCTCTGGGGATTTAAAGGCAACATTCAGTCCTCACCCAACAACATTTTCTTGCACGGTTTCCGGTTTTCCTCTTCCAGAGAAATAGAAGGGGCTTCTTGTAATATTTTTTTGATGCATCATGATCATGTTTTACCTTGTCACTTGTTGTTGAGGTGAACACTTTTTTTACTTCCTCAAAAACTTCTTCAGCTGGTTTTGCAGAATCAATCTAAATAAACAACCACAAAAAATGAGGAGAAAATTTCCTTAAATTATTTTCAACCACGGAGGAAATTAGGAAGGGTAGGAGAAAAGTTACTTACTTTTTAGACTTCTCCTTAAGAATTGTAGTGTTCAATAACGGGGAGGCTACATTTCCATATACACCTTAAATCACTTCCTTATCGTCTCTATATTATCATCTTCTCGATTCTTCAAGTCGGGAAAAGAAAGAACGAAAGTGTAGAGTTTAAAGAAGAAACGGCTAGATATATTAGAGCACATGACATGGCACATTATTTGATTCGAAATGCAATAAAAAAAACTACATATATAACCTGATTCCTGTTCAACAGGCTCTTCTCCATTTCCTCCACTGGACAAGTGAAGAAAAGTACAAATTCTGGCTCGATTCCAGTCTGCAAACAAAACAAAGTGAGAGAGAGAGAAGATATGCTGAAATTAACCCAAAGATCCCTTTTTGTTTCAAATCAACACAAACTTCCCATATAACTAAACTTTGATGATCAGAAGATGAACGCATCATTTGAAACTATGCGGGAAGTTTGTATAATTATGTAAATGCCGACTTTAAAGCTTCTATAAGATTGAAGGCACAAAGACTTATTTAAGCGCAAATAAGCTTGAGGGATAAATACTTGATTTTGGAAATGACAACACACACTTAAAACAAAAACCACTCTGACCTTATTATCAGTGTCTGAGCTACCCTTTGCTTCGTGCATCAAAGTTCACACATAGATGCAATGTCACAAAACTTAAATGATAGCTTGAGTTAAGTTCTAATTATGTTACAAAAATTACTTTCATCAAATTTAAAACCTAACATCGTGTCGAGCATATTATTTCCGTATACGATTATATGGGGTTTTCTTGCTATAAAAATCAAGACGACACAACTTCACAATTTATGAATATAAGAACAGCTACGATGCGACTCAACTTGCAACACGTTTCAAGAATAACAGTCTGTTGAGATCAAAAGAAAATATACCTTTTTACCAGCTCCAACATCGGTCCCCATAGTTGCCTACTTTCGTATTTCAAATCAGGTTTCTAAATGCAGAACACATACACAAAAGTTAGCCGCATATTTCCCAATTCTCTCTCTCTCTCTTACAAACACACACACGCACACACAATGAAGAAACTATTCTCATAGCACCGATACCGGGACTAAAATCACAAAACTTCGATCCAACTACGGCTAGGGTAATTTCTTAATCTCCTCTTATTCATGGCGTTCTTCACCTTTACAGCATTTCCCCATCTATTGGAGTTGGCATACAAGTTCAACAAAAGCACACTACTTCCTGAACTCTCTGGTTCAAGCTTAGCTAATTGTTTTGCAGCAACCTCAGCAAGATCTACACAATCATGTTGTTTGCATGCCCCTAACAGAGCTCCCCATACAAACAAATCAGGCTCAACGGGCATTCGTCGAATAAAATCATATGCCCGACTAAGCTTTCCAGCTCTTCCCAATAGGTCTACCATACATGCATAATGCTCTAATCTTGGTAAAATCCCGTATTTTTCCTGCATCGACAAGAACAAACTCTCGCCAAGATCAACCATCCCGGCATGAGAACATGCAGTGAGAGCTGCAGTGAAAGTCAAATGGTCTAATTTTGCTTCCTCCTCTCTAAGCATTTGATTGAAAAGTTCGATTGCTTCGTGACAGTACCCGTGATTCGCACATCCGAATATCATGGAGTTCCAGGTAACAGTACTTCTTTCAGACATTTCCCGGAACAATGACACGGCTTCGGAGATTAATCCACACTTAGCGTACATGTCTATGAGCGCGCTCCATACGTATACATCCTCCTCGAATCCCATCACCACCAAATACCCGTGAATCTCCTTACCACGCCTCAGATCTGCAACATTAGCAGAAGCAGGTAATAGAGCACTAATTGTTGACGCTGTTGGGTACAATCCGGTTCGCAGCATTTTCTTGAAAGCGCCGTATGCCTTCATGCTCTGAAAGTTCTGCACCAGACCGGAAATAACCGATGTCCATGATATAACATCAGGCTTGGCCCCATGAGCATTCATAATCTCGAAAACCTTGCTAACCATCATCTCATCATTTGCCCGTGAAAACCCCGAGATCAACGAGTTCCACGTCACAATATCAGGTTTCATACCCAATAATCTCGTTTCCTCAACCAATTCGAATGCTTCCTCAACCATGCTACATTTTGAGTAAGTATCAATCAATGCACACATCACAAATGCATCGGATTCGAACTCGTTTTTTAGAACAATAGCATGTAGTTTCTGTGCTGTTCTCCAATCGGAGAGATGGCCACAGGCCACAAGCAATCGTGTCGTATGGGAATCCTCTCTTATGCATTTCCGCGAACAATCCCATTGCTTCGCGGTAATACCCGTTGCGAGCATAGGATCCTATAGCAGCAACCCACCCACGTATGCTTGACTTGGGAATTTTATCGAACAGGTGTTGGGCAACCGCCAACTGCTTGCACCGCGCGTAAAATGCAATGAGTTTGGAAGCGAAGTGGAGAGAAGTGGACAACCCATTGACGATAAGGTGAGCGTGGAGTGCTCTGCCTGGTTTCAAGGCTCGTGCTTGGGTGCATTCATCTAACAGCTTTATGCAAACGGATGAATAGTTCTTGGAATCATGATTCATGGGAACTTTCTGGGGTGATGAGGAAGAGCAGAAATCAGACTATCACCGCAGTAGAGACCGACGGAGTGAAAGCAGTGGTGGCGTGGCTTGGCGGAGGTTGTGCGGCGGCGTGTTGGGCGGTGGGCGGTGGCTAGGGGGTGAAGGGCGACCATCTGCACTCTGCAGTAAAAAAAAAAAAATTAAATGTAGGTGCAGGTATTCTCATCTTAATTGTGGCAAACCACATTAATATATGGTCAATAAAAAGCTACTTTGTAGGAGTAAATACCCTCATCTCAATTGTTGCAAACCGCATAGATATATGATTTAATTAGTCACACGATTTTGAAGTCCTTTTAAATTAGTAGTAGCTTTTTCAAATCTCAAAATTCAAATATAAAACTTTTAATTAAATGTATATAGTATGATATAAATATATGATTTATTTGTTCACACCAATTTGATGTAAAACTCTTTCTATTATTGATAGCTTTCAAATACAAAATTTCTAATTAGATTAGCATAACAAACATAACACTACGAAAGCATAAGATTTATTTGATTGTACCATTTTAATGTAAAACTCTTTCCGTTGATAATAGCTTCACCAAAACTTCGAAATTCAAACATAAAACTTTTAATGAAACTCGTATAATGTTGGATTATTAGACTAATCAAGTTACTCCACGTGGTGATTAGTATTGGACTAAACAATTTGTTTATAGAACTAGCTTTACTTTATGGTCTTCTAATTTAGTTTACATTCATGTTACCTCTTTAGGGGTATTGGGCAATTATTAGTACCGGGTTATGTATTAGTAGCAACTGTACTTTATACAGGCATCAACCTTTTGGCTACAACAAATCAATGTATTTATAACTCTTGCAACTGAAAATTCATCTAACTTATACTGTAAATCTACTATAACTCTTTCTACTGAGCATTTTACATCCTAATTCCTAATAGACTGAAATTGCCTGCGCACAACTGGGTACCTGTTCAGAAAGCATACATCTTGAATTCAGATAAAAGTGTTCAACTAAATTCACTTGAGAGAATAGGAGAAGAGATATGGGGGTAAGGATTACGGAATTTTTAGCATAATGCAAGTCTGTGATTTACAAAAAAATTGCACAAAATATATATTAGCTAACATAACCTCACATCAAGCCAAAAATACGTAATATAAGAATGAATCTCAAAAACAACACGAATGAATCCCTTCTTTCAACTAAGAAACCAGACTCCGCACTCATAGCTGTCGTAAGCTATATAAACATACAGAAAATCCCAATCGTATATGAAATTGTTCATCGAGCCCATGACACAGAATCAACCTCGTCTCTTGCTTTCTTGTACAGTTCGAGCCTTTTAGCACATTGCTGTCCCTTTTCCATCAAAGCAGGGTCTTCATCCAGTAAGTCTGAAAGTTGCTTACCCTACGAATCACCAAATGGAACTGTAAATTGGAGCAGCACAACCGTTCGATATGAACAATTTCTAAATGAAATAAAGGTTATACCTATGTTGCAGACCGGGACACTGAATTTTATAGGATTGTTTAATAGAGATTTTATGGGTTTTTTGCACCCATCACCCCTGTGTTAGGCCTAATGAACAAAAAAACCCCTATGATATAAAATATCACATAGAAAACCTTATGTTTTTTAAATACTTGCACAAATAACCCTACGCGCTTCACGTGCTTAAAGTGAGACTCAAAAATTGTTTTTTCTCAACTTTTTCATGCAAAATGACTGTATTGTCCTCACATGATATATATTAAATTATATATAGTATATATAATATATATTGTATGTATGTATATATTTATTATGTATAAAAGAAGTATATATATGCATATATGTGTTACAACACCGGCGCGGACACCGTCGCCGGCGATGTTACCACCACCACCGGGAAAGTGCAGAAAAAAGGAATAATCTGATCTTCTCCCACAACCCTCGTTGCCACCGCCTTAGGTTGAACAAATCTCTTCCACCACTATCTCCACCCTTCGCCGGCCAACCAGATCTGGTTGCACATCTAAGGTCTCGCCGCCGTCCCTTCTCCCACCAACAGACTTCGCCCGACCACCATCACCACTTCGCACCACCATCGCTTTCGTCAAATTCAAAAACCCAACAACAGAAATAGAAATTTAATTTTAAAAAGAAAAGAAAAAAGGGGCAGGAAAAAGAACGAGTCGAGATTCTTCTCTTTTCACAGACCACCCACCTACGACCACCGCCGGCGCCGCAACAATCACCACCACCGCTCCAGGTCCTCCACCACCGAAACCACCGCCAAATCCAGCCCATCCCCAGCACTAACGTCTCCGCTTAGTCATCAGTCCTCACCCACCCCCACCGCCTTCGTTGCTGCTAAGTCCGCTACAAATTCCGACCAACGAAATGGGCCACTTTCTCTCTGATTTTCTCCTGAAATATCGAACTGGGAAAGGCGGCTGAAGAAGCAGAGCTTGGGAAAGAGAAGGTCCCAGGGAAAGAAAGAAGAATAATTAAAAAAAAAATTTGATAAGGGTAAAATCGGAAAATTAGGTTTTAATTGTGACGTTTTTTATACAGGGGCGGTGAATAATAAAATGTATTACACAAGGTTTTAACGCTCATTTTTATAATATAGGGTTTTTTATGCTAATTAGCCATATAGAGTTTATGATGCATATAACTCATTTTATTAGGTAATTTGCATTTCTTTGTTTCTCTTTCTCTTTTTCCCATATGTTCTCTACATTCATTGCTCCAAGGATGGAGCTAGGTTCATAATAAGTGGGGGCAATTTAAAATTTTAATTAATACATGGAGGGACACCTTCATTGGTATGGGAGACAAATTAATACTATACATCTTTACGTTTTAGGACGAAGGATGATTAAATTAATAACCTTATTTAAATTTATAATTATTAATATTTTTATAAATTTGGAATTATGACACGACACGAAATTATATTAAACAAAAGATTAATTATTCATCCCACATCCCTCGTGGGATATACCAATCCACCATCACATCCCAACCAACAAAATAAACACCACTGACATCCACCAATGCCCTTCGCTCTTATCCTTTAGATCAGATATATTATAGTTTGAACTTAGTTCGATTAAATTAATGTAACGAGTAAACCATACTTACTGTATAATTGATTAAAAAAAATAAAAAAAGGATCAAATCAAATAATAATTGTATTACATTTATCATTATAATTGAATGAGTTTCGGTCACAATAAATTAGAATTTCTCGGCTTTAGTATTCTGTTTTTCTTTTCAACACTAAGTAAAATGAAATTGCATTAAAGTACTTTTAATTGTAGAAGCCTGTCGGATGGTGCGTTTCTAATTCGATTAAAATTGCAAATATCCGAAACACATACATGAGACAAAAGTTTATATTTTTCCACTCAATATTACAAAAGAAGCCTATGACTAATAATAGTTTTTGTTATTATTAAATTATTTTATATGCAGTAAGTATAAGGGTCATGCATGGCCGCTTACAAGAATCCAGATTAGATATAAATATTTATCGCACTCCATAGAGTGAGTATTACCATTTTTTATCAACATAAAAATTTCCAGTCCTGTGTGTATGTTAATATATAAGACATTTATTATGTAATAAATCTTAAATAAAAAAGAATCATATTACATATTTTTATCATATACAATATGTATATATACTCCAAATCAGGGTCTGAAATCATAGAATTTGACGTATGAATGAGTTATAATATCCACATCCCAAACTATACCCGTATATGTACATATTATATTTCAAACTATAATTTTATATTCATATTATAATGTGTACTTATATATTCTCATATCTATACCTTTTAGACGATTTAGTGATATGAATACGATCACCCATTAATGAATAAACATCGCACAGATGCTCAATTGCTCATCACTTTAGTTCGAAAAACTGAGCGTCTCTATATGACGCTAACTCATGATCCTAATAGATCACTTAGCATGGGGGATTATAATGTGCTCTTGGCCATTCTACCTCCTTGGCAATCGAAAATTGAAAAACTGTTAGGAGCTAGACTTTTAAGAGTTATCTATCAGTATCTAAATGTTAATCTTTTCGGCGATTATTATGCTATGATCAATATTAATAATTTCTGAATCATGAACATCTCTACATTACTTAATTATTTTGGTTGATATATACGAGAGGGTCTCATTAAAACCCCACGACTTCATATGCTAGTTTAAAATAAAGAACAAATATCTATGTTCGAAATCATAGAATTTGACCTATAACAACTCAAATATTCGGGCATATGTAGTTCCAAAGCTACATTATAACGCACAGGCACACAACCAACCCCATTAATCAGGCAATTATAAAATAGATTAACAACTTAAGGAGCGTGGAATAGTTGTCGTAGCGTCTGCTGAAGCTGATGGGTCACTATTTTAAACTTTTTAATTTATGCCACCGTATCCATTATCATCAATTTTAGCATTTGAAAATTTGATCAGATAATACAAACAAACTATGACCATGCCACGTTTATAGTATTAATTTCTTTTGTCCATTTCTTTTCTATCAACTTAGCTTTCAGATTAGATATTATTAGCTTAGTCTATTAAATAGAAAATTCATGTAGTATTTTATATTTTATGTATGAACTTATATGTGTGGTTTTTCAAATTGTGCTGTATCTGAAGTAGATATGATACCAATACGCGTCCAAACCAATAAAAATACGTTTGAAAATTAACAAAGGAAAGCATAAAATCAACATCCCAATGGAAAAACAAGTTTAGGACTCTTAATATCATCTCAGTAGACTTTTACCGATAAGTAGAGTAATTTAGTTGTTCGACACTGTATTAGCTTAATTAAAGATCTCGCCCCATGCAATTTGTGTTATAAAAAAAAGCAACTTTCTTTAATTTGTTATATTCACCGTATGTTATAAGCTCGGAGCTAGTTTCTACCTTTCTTTACAACAAACTAATTTGACAAATAAAAAATCACAATTTCTATAATTGTGTGTTTTGGTTGGGTCATTGCATCAACACGTTACATTTTCAGTTCTTTTAATGTGAATAATCTTGTATAATGACTTATTAATTAACTTGTGATAATCTCCGATAATGTTTCCAAGATGATATTTCTTAAGTCTCAAAATTTAAGGAGGATAACAATAGTTGCGGAATCAGATTCAATTATAACGCTATCAATATCCCGACTTAAAACTTAAAGAGGGTAACAAACTAACAATAGTTGCGGAATCAGATTCAACTAGCACTGTAAACATTTGGGCTAAAAGGGAATGACCCAAGAACCTAGGCCCAATCAAATTAACCCAATAACTCGAAGAAAATAATCAATTAATTAACAGAATAGAAAATGATAATCTAAAACAACAGAACCCCAAACCAAATTTTGAATTTAGGGTTTTAGGACCAAGGTTTCTCTATTTCTGACATTCAAAGCACCTACTTTTGCAGAAAAATTTCTCTTTTGATACTGGAATTGAAGATGGATAAGCCGATTTTGACGCTTGATAGGGGTACCACATGCACTGCTTGGAATTACAGTGGCCAGAGATTGGCTGCAGGATTTAGTGATGGATCCTTGGCGATATACGATTCAGCTGACCCATCTTCTTCTAATTTCAGCTCTAGTTGCAGATTTAAGGTGCGTGGAGTCGTCATTTTTTGCTTGTTTGTTTTCGAGAGCTTGTGTTCGTGATTTCTACCTGCATTTCGTCTTTCTGGTCCCCATTTCTCGTTTTTTTACTGGTAATTTGCGTTATTACATTCTTGTTCTGAATCAATGTAGCAAATGGTGGTGTTTGAGTAGTGAGGTAAGGAATGTGGAAATTGAGTACTGGATTGGTAGATAAAGAACTAAAGATTGATTTTTACTGCCAGAGTTTGACGAGATGGGTGTTATGTGCTAAGTAATTTCGCCACAATTGTGTCGTTTAGGTTTTTAGCTATGATGTTTGGTGGTAATATTGGCATTGGGTTTCACTTTTCAGCCATGTGACATGAGGAACTCATAGAGTTGACTTATGTATATCAGGCTGAGGAGAGCAGCATTTTAAAAGTCATCTGGGTTCCCCCGGAGTATGGAGATGCAGTTGCCTGCGTTAGTGGTGATGGATCTTTATCTCTGTGGGAGGAGGTTGTAGAAGGTACTTACTCGTTCAACTTTGTCTCAGTTAAAAGGTTTGTTAACATTGGACAGAGTGAATTAGCAATAAACAGGGTTTTTGATGGGTGACCCGTGTCTTTCTCGATCCTGATGGAATGAAGCTAGATTCTTAGTCTAGTGAATACTGGAAATGAGTTGTCTAAATTTTACTATGGTTGTTCCTATATTCACTTTCTTAAGTTGAAGGTATCCAGAAATGACTATTTCCTGAAGTTGGAACATTCTCCGTTTGCTTTTTATTCCTCTTTTAGATTTATAAAGGCCTATACATTGAATACTTGTTTTGTTATCTCCTAGATACTGAAGGATGTCATTGGAAGCAATGCAAGTACTTTGAAAAACACACAGGCAAAGTTCTAGATGTTCAATTCGGAGATTCTCATACATGTCTAAAATTGGTGAGTTTTGTAGTGTGACTAGAACTATATAGTGTTTTAGTTCGAGCCTTTTACAATTTGTACATGACTGCATTATATTCCTTTTTCTGCAAAATTGTTGAGATAAATCTCTTTAAAAAAATTAGAAGGAGAGAGTAAAAGGTTATTTTGGAACCTTGAGTGAAGAACTTAGGAAGAGATATTGCATGTAATATAGTAATACGTTATTACTAGACAAACATACGTCGGAGTCCGCACGGTAAATACAATGCAAAAAAGGTTGTTTGTGTGGTTTACATGTGAGACCAGGCCCCTGGAAGAAAAGAAAGGAGTATCCATAAGCTGAGATGCTGCCTGATACAATCTTCCTAAAATAAAACCTCCTTGTTATCTGCTTGCAGTATCTAAGTAAGTTCTGCAAGTTGGCAATGAGGTACATAAATCATGAAGATAAAGTTAGGGACAGATTCTTATAAGAATTTTATTTTTTCCTATTACATTAGTGTCTTTCTTTGTGTCGTTTTTCGATACAATGTGAGTTGAAACCAAGAATAACACTCTTAGGGAGTAGAAAACAGATTTTTGTGGGAATAATGGGAAGCTACCAGCAGGATTTTAGGAATCAAACACTGCTTAGCTATTCCATCCTTGTGCTCATTGAGTTTTTTTCGTTCGGCATTTTCCTGTTATTAATACTCGTTATGTTGGACTTTGGAGTCTCTTCCAGGAATCCATCATGAAGTAAATGTTTAGAAAATGATTCACTGTGGAAGTGCTTCGCGATTTGCTAAATCACATTTATTTCGTCACAGGTTGCTGCATATTCAGATGGACAAATTAAAATTTTTGAGCTGCTAGATACACTTGAAATGGAGAAATGGCAACTTCAGGTGTCCCATTTGGTGCTGTCTGAGTTGTATTGCTATTACCTGGCATATTCTTTTTTCAAACTTTTCAAATCACTTCTATAGTTTTCATTCATATATCATAATTTTCGTTGGAATCAATACTGTTGCAATTTTTTGCATATCCTCGATTGTCCATCCATATCATTGAAGTGCATATACTTGTTATCCCCGCTTGGATACTGAAACATGTTTCCCTTCTAATTTTTCTGTATATTCCCTATTCTAAAATTGGTAATTTCTGTAATTTATTTATGCTGTTTTAAGGCTTACAAAAATAGTTGCTCTCTCCACCTGTTGATCCTTATAGGCTGCTGAAAGCGAGTACAGCTGACACAGTTGATACCAATCTATCACTAACCTCCGTAGACTTAGCAAAAATGTTTGTATTCTTTTAGCTTTTTGGATATGTGTGCAGTGGTTTGAATTCTCTTTATTGTTCATAAATATTGTTAAACATCGATCTGATTCAGTTTTGGTACCTCTTATAGGCTGAGTTTCAAAATGTGATTGATGTAGTCTCCAAGTTTCTGAATGTTTCGTGCTCCTCAGCTTCCATCTCATGGAATCCACAAAAAGGTGAAGTCCAGCATTCAAGCTTTGTCTTGGGCTTTAACTCGAATATGCCAGCATTAAATTCCGCTAAGGTTTGCATATCTTCCTTTTCTGCTTAACTCACTATTTCCATTTTACAATAAGTGGGACTGGAGACCAGTAGACATTTTGCTATATGAAAATTATATTGAATTTTGTGCCTCATTTTTCTAATAATTAACTATGAGTTCCATTTAGCATTCTCAGATGGTTTACATATATAGAGGAACAATAATCTTATAAGTTGAGGCATGCTAATATCAACGACATCAACAATACTAAGTGATAGTTGTAGCTGCGTACTTCGAAGTGCCTGTTTGAGCTTATGAAGCACATATGTGATGTAATCATCGTATAGATTTTGACAGGTTTGGGAGTTTGATCTTGACCATCAAAGATGGCTTCCAGTTGCTGAGCTCTCTTTCCCAGAGGATAAGAGTGATCAGGTTTACTCAGTGGCTTGGGCACCAAACATAGGAAGGTACCATGAAAATCTCTTTTTGTCATCTCTTTCTATTTTGTATAAGCTTGACTTTGCACATAATCTGCACTACACTAGGAAGGGAGCATTTTACTGAAGATATTTAATATCGTATTATAATATCATATATCATAATTAATAACAATAATAAACTGCCACCGCCTCAAATGCTTGCAAACAAATATGCTCAAATAACTAATATAATTCAAAGAAAAGAGAGAAATGAGTGCATGGGCATTGTAAGATGAGTCTATTTCGTAGAACTACTGGATATAACTGCATGTGTGAATGAAAAAGGTGAATGAGGAAGAAGATAGATAATTTGTCAATGTATCCGGGATAGTTGGATAACATTGGCTTCAATTTTCTGATCAGGCCTTATGAACTGATAGCTGTTGCTACTCATAAAGGAATATCAATCTGGCACCTTAGCTCAAATGCTGATCCTGATGGGAGACTTTCAGTAAATAAGGCTGCAACGCTCCCCAGTAATGATAGTGAGGTAATGACCACCCATGCCAAATACGCCATGTACTCGTTAAATGAATATTATTTTTTTATTAAAGAAAATACTATCGATTTTTGAGCTGTTGTCATCTATGTTCGTAAATTTATAAATTACGAATTCACCCCTTTGCCCATGTTTAACTTTAAATTTGTGTTTTAAATGGTGCCTCGACACTTTGCTCTGCTAGTGTGTGTGCGCACGTGGGTGCCTGTGTGTAGAATTCATTTAAAGTACTATATTGTTTTAACAGGTATGGCAAATGGAATGGGACATGAGCGGAATGACGCTGGCCACTACAGGAAGTGATGGAGTAGTTCGACTGTGGCAGTCCAACCTAAATGGAGTTTGGCACCAGCAAGCTGTTCTTGCACCGTCGAGTTAGTCATTGGAGCACGCCTTAAAGTGGTCATTGATACCAAAATATTCAACTGGAACAACTACTTTTTATCTCATTTCAGCATTATTTAAGTAGATAACATGAAACTATAAAAATGCTTGCAAGAGGAGCCTATGCTTTTCTAAAGTTCTCAATTTCTCTAGGGATTTTGATGGTGTTTGCCTATGCTTTATAAGCTCCTCACATCATGTAGATGTTAAGTTGTTTGAGAGTTTACATATGCTTTCTCTCAAATGTGAAATCATATTCTGAAATACAAGAAGGGGTTTGTAGGGAACTAGACAAATTATTCAAGAAATGTCGATTATGCTAATCAGTGCATATTATCTTATTAATTTCAAGTTCTAAATTTTATTAAATTCTGATAAACATGTTAAAAGTTGTTCGTGTATGGATGATGTTACATGATGCCCAAGATCATAGGTAAGGTATTTCACAAACATTCACCTCCTGAGTCTGGCAAGTACCAGCTTGTCCAGGTTTTCGTTTTTGTTTGTCTTAGAACCTGAAATGTTGAAGAAGTTTGAATATTTAAATTGAATAAACTGGGGTGTCATTGTCCCTGTGCTGAATTGATTATTAGAAATTTGTAGATAGTGGGTATTTCGTTATTCTTTGCTTTGCCACTTTATTGTTTTGTTTTTTTAGGTGAATGTAGGGATGAAAACGAGCCGAACTTAGCAGAATTTTAAAATAATGAGTGAAAAAAGTAGAGAAGAAAAAGAACACTAAAAGTACATATAAAAACATATTTGCAAAAGAGTGAGATGAAATAAAAAAATAATAATAAAAATATTAATATACAATGGAATTAAAATTATTTTTATTATTTATGTAATATTAATCTAAAGGTTTTCTTTAGATATTTCATAAGTAAAAATTAGTTAAAATTTATAGTGTTGAACTTAAAATTTATATTTTGGAGATACTCTCATTAATGTTCAAATATATGTTAAAATAAATTTTGGTGTCTTACTCCCAAAATAAATAAATATAGAATTTTCATTTTACTATAATATCAAAAATAAATATTTCATGACATGACATAATTTAATGGAGTCATGTTACGCATTTTAAGGGGAGCTATGTGACCTAAATCCACCATGGACGAGTGATACCCCTTATACTTAGCCCAATAGCCTACCTGCCAAAGAGACGACTCGCACATGAGATCGTTGGGTCGATAAACTATAACAAATGGGTTAAACAATCAAAGTCGGTCCAGACAACCTCTAAATTAACCAACATAAAATAGGTTCTTGTGAGGTTGATATGGTGGCTAAATGGGTCAATTGGCCAAAAACTAAAGACTTGTTGAACACTACTTCCGAATGAGCGACAACCAGACCCTAGTAGGTTAATCGGTCTTACAAGCCAAAATCCTACCAACAATCAACAATTTGAATGAGAATGCGTGTTACTTTCTAAGCTCATGTCTCAAATCATCGGAAGACATTTAATGCTAAAGATACCGAAGCATCCTGTCAAACTGGTCGAAAGTATGCTTATTGCTAGGTCATGAGATGTGCATTTAATTCAATCTCCTCAGTGTGTGATTTGTGTAGGCTGCACTACACTCATTGGACTAAATTTATATTGTTTTTATATAATTTAATGACATTTTTTAGTAGATGAAATAATGTAAATTTCAAATAACGAAATTTCTATTATCAAATTAGATATATTGTCATTCTACACGTACAAATGATCATATTTAAAGAAATTATTCAATAAGTAATAGATTATGAATATAAGACATAGTGATATATTGTGAAATTGATGTTGAGTGAATGACCGAATAATAGACATAAGTAGGAGTTGGTCGAGCGGATCGAAAGCAAAAACTTAGACAGAGTACTTCATACCATGCTGGTTATTGAGAGGGAGGGGGAGAGAGAGAGAGAATATTCAAAGAGAAAATTGTGAAATAAAGTTAGAGAGTTTGGACGAAGCATACATATAGCCTGAAAAATAATTACTTCTTATTTTATGCTATAATTAAAAAATGAATAATAATGACTAATTTTTTGCCGATGCATTTTATTAAAATGAATTATATTTTTGTTTATTATTAATGTTGGGGTAAAAGAAAAAATTAATGTTGGTTTAAAATTAATAAAAAAATATAAATAATTTGTGTCGATTTTATTATTTTTTAATTTCTTAATTTGGTAAAATAAATTATTAATTTAAAATTATAAATTAAATTAAAATTTTCAAAATGAGTTACTTTTTTATGGAAACCAGTCGAAGCTGTAAGATTAGACGGGGACCCACCTTATATATTAAATGAATCGGAAAAATAAGTGTACATGCACAAAGTCATGATCCGACGATCAAGTAACCAAACAAACAAAAATATTATAACCCATGAAAACCCAAAGAAGGGCAAATACCAAATCAACATCCTTCATACGCATCAAAATACAAGAAGTACTCATTCCATAAAAAGGTGCCCAAGTTACCAGACAAAAGTCATTATGGTTGGTGTAATCGTTATCTTGCAACAAGTAATCTCAACCGTGTTTATGGCATCTTGAGGATTCAAAGTATCTTTCCCCAATCGATAACGAACAATATATACAGTTAATACATTGTCAATAATCAAGTAACCAACTAACTACACGAGGCGACCGTTCTTTCACAAATAAATACAAATTACTTGCTATCTTCATTTTAGTTTTGACTGCTTCCTAATATAGTTTTTATGTTCTAAACTTAATTCAAATGTCGTTAGCACTATATATTTATTAATAAAATATAAATTTTTTAAAATGTGAATTTATGTAAATTAGGATAACTTATAATTAGAAATAAAACTCATTTAATTTAAAAATATATGAACAATTTTACTAACCAATTGAGTATATATATTCCAAAAAAATTAAAATACAAATTATGATTTATTTTTTTATATTAATTTTATAATTTATCTTATAACTGTTGCATATGACTGAGTGTTTATGATGAACTATTATAGATATTATACAACACAGATTAATATTTAAATTTAACAAGTGAGAGACGATAAGAAGTATATTTTTAGAATTATTTTTCATCTTGGATGAGTATTAATTTAAAACTATTGGTTAAAAATATTTAAATCGTAAGTTTTGTATATTTATATATATAATTATTTATTAAAATTGTAAATTTTAATTAACGAAAACTCATCATTATATTTAATTAAGATTAAAAATTATATTTTAAATAATTTTATTTTAATAATCTAATTATCAAAAAAGTATAAATAAATCATATATTTAATGTGAATCGCACATTATTTTTACTAGTAGTAAAAAAAAGCTCTTTAACCTTTACCAATTCAATGGAATTAATTATACAATTTTAAGAAAAATTAACCCAAAAAAGAAGAAAAAGAAAATCACTACAAATACAGATTCTTACCCTCCTTCCTTGCACAAGCTCGCAAGTCGCAACAAATGGGTTCCTTCTGCTGCAATTTTGTTGCCCATAATACAGACGCCAGAAGGGTTTTGGAGCAGTGGAGCCTTTAATATAAGTTGTACTTTGAACTCAACTCCATTAAATACGGACTGAGCAAAGGTTGTCGCCTTTGAAAACGTGCACATGAACTGCAACATATTTATGATTGAATTTTTTTTAATTGAGATCGATTTATGAGAAAGCGACTTCACTATTCATTTACATTTAAAAAAAAAAAGAAATTTAATCGCAATATAAGTTGACATTATTTCAGCTGAAGTTGAGTTTTTAATGAAGTCTATTTCTGCAACAGCGGCTTGTTAAAAAATCTGAAAAAAGAAAAACATGATGAAGCTGCTTTTGGGAAAAACAACTTATATTAAAATTAAAATATATTACAAAAGTACATCAAAAATGGAATACATCGGAAAAAATAAACTATTTTTAGAAAATCACCGAATAACCAACTAAATTAGACCAAGTAATAACTCTTGCACATCAAAACTACCAAGCAACGGAGAAGGCAAATTAAAGCCATTTTTTTTTTTAATTTCAAATTTCTATCCTTTTTTTGTACATTTAATGCGGAGATAAAAAGTAAGAACATTAACAGAGTAAAGCATCCTGTACATAAACAAGTAGTGCAAAGCAATACCTCTTGAAGCATTTACATCAACACTTGTGAGTATTCAATGCGAAGATCGGGAATGTAAGCAATCTTGTGCCAATCTTCCCCCTTCACTCTCTCACATCGCCTTGTCAATTGTGGGCAACCACCCATACCAAGCCTTCCGAGATTTGGCATACGTTGAATGCAAGATGGAAGTGATTCAATTTTTGTGCAACTGATAATTCCCAAATACCAAAGAGAGAAAAGTTTGTCCAACCAGTCTGGCAGTGAAGTCAGCTCATCAAGTCTTTCAAGATATAGAGTTTTCAATGAGCGGAGGTGTTGTAAGCCTTCTGGCAGGCATACCATCTTACAAAGATATCGAAGCTCGAGACTTTCAAGGGAGTGGAGATATTTGATATCACATGGTACCTCTATTATGTCACAACCCCTTATAGATAGGTCTTTCAATGTAGTGAGTGGTTGAAACCACTCTCTCGGCAGATATGTTACTTCCTCTCTCATAATTATGTTCAAACTTGTAAGAGATTTTAAGCATTGAACGTGTTCCACTGGCATAATATGCGCGTGTGCATTATCAATCGACAATTCCTCAAGATTAGATAGGCTTTCAATCATCTCGTTTGGAATACATGCCAATGTATTCTTGTCTAGTCGCAGGCTGAGGGAAGTTAGATTGTCAGGCGTAGGGAATGAAGATAGAATTGAGTGGATGTTCATATCTACGTGGAACTTCTTGATGGATGGTAGTGGTGGAAATCTGAGTGAGGGGCATTTGTCAATGTTTAGCTCTTGCAGAATTGGGAACATTTCTCTCAATCCCTTCTTTCGAAGCCCTTTTAGATTGGGCAGAGACTGCAAACGAAGCTCTTCCAGCGATAGGAATAAATTTCCTCCTTCAACTTCGTCCTCCATGACAAACTCAATCATGTCAAGCTCGCTTAACGTCAACCTTTTTAGTTGAGGCAGAAGTGCCAATGGTGGAAGATGCAAGCAATTTGGGCACTTTTCTATAGCAATCCAAACTACATTATTCATAGTTGAATTTCCCATCCAAAGAGGAAATGCCTCACCCGTGAAGCCAGATATCTCTAGCGTTTCAATATTTGGATGAGGTTCAAGGGCTTGCAGTACCATTTTATCCGTCATTTCTCGCAATTCAGATACATCATCGCCTTCCCATTCTAAGAACAACTCACGAAGGTTTGGTTTCTTATTTAAATTTGCTTTTTCCGCATCCAATTGATTTTTCACTCTTTCAAGATGCCGAATTTCAAGCCTGCCTCCGAGATTCAAGTGTTCCAACTCACCAAGTCGGAGACCTATTTTTTCGCCCACTATGAACTTACTCAATGTCTTTAGGGAAGTCAAATCCCCAATCCGAGAGGGCATTTCAATAAGTGAATCACAATTTAGAAGAAATAGATGATGGAGACTATGCAAGTACCTCATATTCTTGGGCAACCTCAAGAGGTTTTTGCACCAGTTTAGATTCAAAATTTGCAAATTTTGGAGATCACAAATTGTGTCAGGAAGAGTTTGAATGGAATACGAATACAACTCCAAGTGTCTCAATTGTTTCAACTTGCTTACTGAAGAAAGTTGAGCTTCTGTATTTGGCCACCTGATTGCAGTTAGCATTCTTACACGACTGAAGTTCAGTAAACAAGTCGAGGTGGGTACTCGCAATTGAATACTTGTTGGGAGCGACATAAGACGATCACTCACAAGTATTTGGCGAATTTTCCCATGTGATGCAATTGGACTATTGGTTGCAAGTGCTTCAGGAACTTGGTTCTCCATAATTGACAAGGCAAGATCATGAACAAGATCATGCATCTTGAAAGTGATTTTCCCATTCCGTCTAGTGCTTACATCTTGAAAGAGGGATCTCAAAACTAGCTCATTCCATACTTCATCACCAATGTCCTCAACTTCTTGTATTCCATTTGATGAAATACATCCATGAGCCATCCATAGATGTATTAACTCTATCTTCTCAATTATAGTATCCTTGGGAAAGAGTGCACAATAAGCAAAACATCTTCTCAATATTAAAGGAAGATGACGGTAACTCAATCTCAGGGATGGCAAGATTGAATTTCTTTTCTGCTCCAAGTTCCACAGTTCACTTTCTTTAATGTGAATCCACTCCTTTTCTTTCCTCTTAAATCTTAAAAGACCTCCAAGTGTCTTGGCGGCCAGAGGCACGCCTCCACATTTGTTCATCATCTGCCTCCCAATGGCTTCAAGATTCGGGTGTTCCTCCACCTGCTCTCCAAATGCACATTGCTTGAAAAGTAACCAACAATGTTCTTCTGACAACACACTCAAGCAATGTGCTGGAAGTGTTCCCATTATATCTGCTACATTTTTCAGGCGAGTGGTTACAACAATTGAAGCGCCTCTTGAGCCGCAGGCCAAAGCATTCTTCAATTTAGCCCATTCCTCTTGATCTTCATTCCACACGTCGTCCAGTATCAACAAGTATCTTTTGCTGTTCAATTTTTCCCAAAGGCGGTGTTGTAATGAATCAAGTGGCACTGAATCTGAAGCATTTCCATACTCTTTGCCAGATTCTAACATTGCCTTAATCAAAATCTTTGGATCAATTTCATCAGATACACAAACCCATATCTTAGGATCAAAATGGTCTTTTACCCGTTGATCGTTGTAGACTAGTTGAGCAAGAGTCGTCTTCCCAAGGCCTCCAAGACCAATAATAGGCAGAATAGAGAGTTGTTGACTATCTTTGACATGGTTGATCAAGATGTCCACAATCTTCTCTCTCTCTTCATCCCTTCCATAAACATAATTAGGCTCGTTGAGAATAGAACCCGTCTCACGTATGGAGCGTCTTGCTAAAACCTCAGTTTGCCTCTCAAATGAAGTCTCACGAAAATGGAACTTTTCGCGCTCTGCAGCAACACGATCCAACTTCTCCACCATTTCTTTCATCCTTCTTCCAATTTTGTGTTGGTACAGGATTTTCTTCAAACTACGGAATTTATTGTTTTTCTTCTGCAATTTTGAGACTTCAATCCCACACTCATCAAGCAAGTCATCAATCTCAAAAGCAAGATCGTTGAGCTTGCGGAGCCAATTTCGTATTTGCAGGCTCTCGAATTGTCTGTCTTCGGCATCTTGTAAAACGGCTTGGATGGTGGTGAGAGTGCTGGAAAGCTTCTTCATCTCCTCGTCTGCACCAACAATCAATCCAATCTCCCTCTTGATGAGGGAGCTCAGATTGTCCAGCAAAACTCCAAGAAACGCCTCTGCCATTAGTCGAATTCCAAGGGAGAAATTAAAGAGAAATATGAATAATAATTGTGATGACTGTGCTTTCGGTTCAAGTGCAGATATGAAATTCAACTAATGGTATCTGACATTTAATTATTCAATTTGATTGGCCTTTGCAATTAAATTAGAAACAAGGTTGGTTCCTGTCCTATGTAAACTTTGTTGTCAGTGGATTATTATATCAAAATGCGACATTTTTCCTAACCTGCTCCACTAATCTATTTCATTTTTCATCAATGATTTCGCTATAAGCCAAAAACTTGATTGTTGGAAACCATATATTTCCTTTTCAATTTGGTTAGGTGTGAATACTAGGATGTAATTTCCTGCAAGAGCAAATAAATATGTTGTCCACTAAAATTTTTGTATCAAATTGTAAATTTAATCCCATGGGATTGACTCTCATTAATTTCGTTCCATGCTTTTCGTATAACCAGCAGGGTGCAAGTGCATTTCACGTGTAATATGATTTTTTCTTTTTCTTTTTATGTTGTAATTAAGGTTTTCTTTTTTTAATTTATTATATGTAGTGTCTTTTATGTGTATTTTCATATAATTATAATTATATCAATTCTTTCTACTTTAATTTGAATCTTGAAAGATTATAGTACGTTTTCTATTTGCTTGTAACTGTAGCCAGTATCTTTTTTTATTTTATTCAAAAGTTTAGTTTTCAATTCATCTGCTTGAAACTATAGATAGTATCATTTCTTATTTTCGTTTAAAGCAGGTGTTCGACACATTAATTTAAATATTATAAATTAAAGCACACACTTCTTGTTGTTCTTTGTCAAGCTTCTCTGGAATGAGACTTCTCGATTGTTGGAGAATCGTATATCGGTAGCCCCCATATCACAACCACATTCTCTAAGATAATTGTGGCCTCCCCGAAAGAAGGGTGAATTGTATGTGTCTCTAGATGCCATCTTTCTACAATGCAGTAATTAATTGGGCATTACTTAATATATAGCCACAACAATAATTGTCATAGAAACTCATATCATACAACATTTTCAATACATGATCGTGTAAAGGAACATATCTAAAATCGTTTGCCTGGTGACATAAATCAGACACATTATTATGTCTTGGATAGATAGTATCATCAATTTCACTGTTCATAACATTTTCCGAACAATGAATATTTTGTAGATAGAGTAAGTCGTTTTCCTCTGGACCGTATGATGCCATTCTAAACACCTACATAATGAAATAGCTAAAACATTTGAAATACTTTATACTATTTTAATTAAGTAATAAATTAAAACTAATTTCAACCAAATAATTAAAATTAAAATTAATATAACTAAATAATCAAATAATAAAATTAATTTAACAAATCATAGAATAATTTAAATAACTTATCAAAAAATAAGATCCGTAAAAATAATAATTTAAATAACTTAATAAAAAAATAGTTTGAGATTTGTTCAAACGAGAACTCATTTTAAAAAATAAAATAAAATAGGTACTCGTGGCTGTGGCCCACAAGTCCCTTAAAAATAACTAGTAATTTTGCAATAAAAAATTAAGATTCTAAGTATAGAGATAAAATTAAGATTTTAAGTTTAAGAAGATGATTAATATCCATAAAATATGTGAAAAGATTAAGATTAAGATTAGAATTTTAATTTGATAAAAAATTATGTGAATAAAAATTTTAAAGAAATAAATGAGAAGAAAAGGATAAACTTTATATATTAAAAAAAAAGAAAAATAATTAAAGTGGAGTGAGAGAAAAGAGAAGTTATAGAGATATTGGAATGGTAAATAAAAGAAAAATGAAAGAATGTAAGAGTACACGATTGATGAAAAAAATAAAAAAAGAAAAGAGAAAAGAAAGAGTCCAAGAATCCAACAGACCAAGCGGTTACTATCTGTCTCTCCCGCTTAATATATAGTATAGATAAAAACAAAGTAAAAAAGGTCCAAACCCGCCATTAGCATACGCGAGTTATAATAAAATATTATAAAAAGAAAGAAACTCGTGTTAAGCAGATAAGAGTAAGACTAATTCGTATTTGGCTGGCACAAAGTTCAAATAAAAAATTATAAAAAATAAAAAACTCGAGGGGATCGTCCACGAATTATATCAAAATATTAACCCACTCAAAATATGAATATGTTAATAAAAAAACTATTTAAAAAAATAATCTAAATTAGTATAACAAAATGAAGAGTTATATTTTTTTGTTTGTCGTAAAATTTAGAAGAATAATATGCTTATTAATATTGTTGGTTGAATTTGATCCAACCTAGTGTAAATTAGAATTTTCTCATGATAATTTGGCACAAAATATTTTAGTATTTTACCAAAAATATATATAATTTTGTGGTGCCATGTTTCTACAAATTGAAAAAGAAAAAATGTTTCTACAAATAAAGATATTTGGTCTCCGGCTGTCTGAATTTGGTGTTATAAAAGGTGTTATGTGGTTTACCATATTTACCAAAGCTCATATATATTAATGGAATGTTGTAATAAGATGTAAAACTTGAGCAATGCAAATAAAGATATATTTTGGGTTAAGTGACAAAAAAGAAACATTTTCGAAAAAAACAAAAACACAAAAAAGAGACTTTTGATTATAGAAAATTTCAATGTAAGATTTCATTTGGTAAACTTGAAAGTTTAGTTCCTACGGATGTTATCTTTAACCATCAATTTGGTTACACAAACACGGACAAAATATTTTTGGACATGACATGCGATAGTAATGCACATATATTTTTGTTAACTTGCTAGAGCTAGACTAAGCCTTTTGATGAAAACAACCAAGTTATAATATTCATAATATTTAAGGAACTCAATTTAATGAATGGGAAGACATTTTCTCTACTAAATGTTTAGTTAGAAAAATTTTAAAATCTAATTACATTCTGGTTTTTGTTTAGTATTCAAATTATTAGGTGTATCGGGGAATTTCCGGTTAATGTATGTTGGGATGAAATCAAATTTTATAATGAGAGGGGGAAGAGGAGATTCTAATTA
>JBBMKE010000008.1:11511066-11522535 GCA_037834125.1 Lippia alba
TAATTTCACTAAAATTTTAAAGCGTAATCAAGATAAGAAAGCAGATAGCTGTTTTTCTTATGCCCTTACTTTTTTTTAAAAAGGAACCCAAAAAAAAAAAAGAAAATTAAAATTCAGTATCAAGCAATCCATCACATTAGAAGATAATCAATTCATTTCATCCGACTCAAAAATCAATGATCAATTTTAACTAAAACATTCCTACAGTAGTTGTCTTCTCTACAAGTGTGTCGGAGAAGATATTACCAAGATTTCTAATAAAACTCAGGGAATTAAAAACTACGTCAGCCTCTTTCATGAGGTCGAGACACCCACCTTAAAACTAGTCAGAGTATATTAGAATGTCCTCTCCTCAATGGGCCTCACGAAGCTACTTCCTTTACTGGGCCACATCACACATCAGGCCCATTTTCCAAGCTTACAACTCAAGCAAAAACACCCTAAAAATAATTTCTTACCAAGATTCACACATAATTCTCCCAAATTTTGCTGCAAAAGTGAAGATCACCGACGATGAAGAGAATACCACGCATTAAATTCCCTCAGAGGCGTCCCAAACCCTCTGGTAATACAATGCAGTTTCCCCAATAAATCTTCCTTAATTTTATTTGATTTTTCCTTCTGATTGAGATCATCTTAATGGATAATTTGAGGTTTAGCTGTTGTAATCTGATTGTTCTTATTCATGATGCACGGAATTTTCTAAAAATGTTATTTTGCCATGTTACGTCCTAATGTGAGAAATTCAGAAAAAATTATATCGTCGTATGTTGTATCGCCGTGTCTGTATCCATGCATTATAAGTTTTTATGATCTGTATTGTATCTCTAGTATTAGGTACATCATCATCCTATAATCATGGAACGAATGCAAAAGAGGATGCTGTTCGAAACAAGTCTTCGTTCAACATGACTATGGGAGGAAAGGCTTCGGATCAACCTACAAGAATGCCCATCTCTAAAGAGGAGATCAAAGCTGTTTTGGTATTATATATGTGTCAAATTTCAAAATATTTATATTTATTTAGATAGTGATCTGTGTGTCTGGAAATTCTAACCTGAAATCATTTGGACGAACTGAACAGATAGCAAACGTTTTATACTTCTTATTTAATTGGTCACTATTTTCAATATTTTCACCCATCACACCATTTTGAATTTATTGATCAATTGTTTTTTGAATTATATTTATACCCATTTTTTGCTTTGTATTAATTTTTGCTTCTATGTTATACACTTTATTTTGTTAGTTCACATAACTTGCTAAAAATGCGTTGTTGATTGATCGGTAA
Organism: Lippia alba; assembly: GCA_037834125.1. NCBI lineage: Eukaryota > Viridiplantae > Streptophyta > Magnoliopsida > Lamiales > Verbenaceae > Lippia > Lippia alba. Next base: position 11,512,358 of record JBBMKE010000008.1, read on the forward strand.
TTGACCATTTTTCTTTTTCTTTATCATTTGACAGTTGGGTGGCTGCGTTTGATGATCTTCCACTGGAATTTGGCTGATAAAAGGCAACACTCAAAGTAGCCTTTTTAATCACTTTTACAATTTCAAAAACTTATGAGAGACTTTGTTGACTGTAAAAATGTTTTTATTTTTTATTTTTGAATTTCATAAAATTACTTAGTCTTATGTTTTTCTGCCTCGAAACTTCGAAGATGGCTGGATATGTGTAGTTGTAGTCTGATGACATCCTATAATTTATTGTTGATTTATCTGGTAACTAGTGGGAGTCCCCTATCATTCCAAGGCACGACGTATATTTATTTAAAATAATTGCTAATGTTTTTTATTTGTTTTTAATTATAAAACTATTGTTTTATTTTGAATGATAAAATCATTAAATTAATTAAGATGCCAAAATTTTTCTGTTGAATTTGCATTTCTGCTGAATTTTCTATTTTCCTTCTCTCAAAAATGGATTATTATTTTTTTCAATTTTCCAATGATAGTATATTGTTGGTTACTTTTGCTAAAGGTCAAATTCTAGTCACAATTGAATTTATTTAAATATGTGAACTAAGTATAATTTCATTTTTACCTAAATTGGGATATCACCTTCAAGGCTTCATCTAATTTAACTATCCTCCTTCAAATGGAGCTACTTCAAAAAATAAGATAACTAATCAATAAAGTGATAAATCAATTAACAAGTATAATATATTTATAAGACGAGCTGATCACTTAAGTGACAAGTTTCTTCACCTACGAATTGATAGATTACAATTTACAAGTTCGAATTTTATTAAGGATAATTGAGAAACTAACTTTGATTTTTTTTTTTAGAAAATATATATAATATATTTATTATTATAATTAATCGAGTTCAATCAAACCCCATTTGAAATAGAATTTTGCGACAAACCAACTTCATTATTACGTGAATTGTGGTGGCAATAATTAAATCCGGTTAATTATATCCATGGTTGGTATATTAGCCTCTTAGCAATCATCATCATCATTATTCCTTCCACCCTAGCAAAAAAAATAGAATAATTCAGTCCAGCAAAGCAAGATATACAATTGTTTTCACCACCAGTCGTATCAAACATCAAAACTCACAAGACAAGGGAACTTGACCATTGTTCTCGTCTTCTTCTTCCCTTTGCCTGTCAGCGAGCAAAGCTTCTTGCCCCATACAGGTACAATCCCTTTGTGTCTTTCTTCAAACTGATCAACTGTTGAAGTTTCTCTGTTTTCTCTCTCAACTGAAAGTCTGAAACCTCGTTGGTGTATATGTAGTTTGGTAAAAAACCATCCTTTTATCATAACTTAGAATTCACAGAGTTACGGTTTTCTCTATGATTTGCTAGTTTTGTTTAGTTTCTATACAACCAATTTAGTTCGTACATGAATCATGATCATGGCTGTTTTCCGATTTGTGTTTCTAATTCGCACGATCCGTGAGCTGGGATGGTTTATTACATGTTTCTAACGTTAATCACTAAAGTGATTAGTTATTTAAGACGAACTAATTACTTATTTGCAGTACTTTTAGGCTCGCAGAGGTTCATGATCAGTAGTTTCAGGGGATAATTTGGGATTTTTTTTTTTCTTGTTTCTTCAAGTGATTTGACTTTTGGTATGTGTATTTTGGTTGGATTTAGGTTCCATGGGAGACGGGCCTCGTGGAATTCAAGTTATTCCGGACCATTTTGGTGAGACAGTTTCTGAAGAAGGCACTCCTCCGAGACAAACGCCGCCCGCCATTGCAGATTTGAGGTATTTGTTCTCAGGACAACTGTTGTAAGATAAAGAAAATTGGTGTTATTTTGAGCTGATTTTTGTTGTGTTTGTTTGATTTAGCTTAGGTCGACCCCTGGCCATACATGGAGTCGAAGAAAGCTGAAACGTGCTGCTACAATATTGAACTTGCTTAGCCCTAGGAGATTGGGTGGAAAAGGTCCGGAGGACAAGGTAGATTTCAATAGTTTTTGGTTGTAAGTCAATTAGGAGAGAACGCAATATCTATTTTGTGAAAAGTTTAAATTCTGATGGCTTTCAGGTTGTGTTAACCGCTGCTGAGGTGAAATCTCTTCGTTCGGAATTAGCGGCTTTGGACGAAAGTGAATCTCACTGTAAAGCTCAGTAAGTTTGTTTTTGGGTTCAGCTTTGCATTTTTCTTATTGTAGTTCATAAATACTGTTGCAATTACACACACACATACACAAACACATATCCCTTCTTGGTTCCAAAATTACACGAACCTCCCTTTTGACTTATTCCGACCTTACAGTTATCCCTTGTGTTGATAACACATGGTTACAATTCAAGCGTCGTGAATATTTCAGATAGTTTTGGCATGTAAGAATGATGTTATCCAAGTTTCTTTATAACCTTTTTCATATTTGGTTAAATTTTGGCGAGCAGCACGAAGAGAAGAAGTTTGTGTAATTTCACATTGTTTGACTCTACTTCTTGCCTGGAATATTTTCATACAATCTTGAGACTTGTTTTCTATTACAGGATAGAGCATATTAATGAAATACTACGATCAGCCCATCTTTCAGGATACCTATTCATGCGAATGGTACTTGTTGGTCTTTTCATACTATCGGTGTCTTGTGTTTTACACTTTGATTTTTATCAGATTACATGATTTACTCCATTTCACAGAGATGGGCAGCATTACCTGGAGAACCTCCACCTCTTGATGATACTGAGGTTGACGATTGGATTCCACGCTTCGTTGTCCTTCATGGATCTTGTATCTATTTATACATGAAGGCCACAGGTAAAATAACATTTCACAAAATTCGAGCTAAATATTCTCTAGACTATTGCGTATGCAGGGCTTGTTTTTCAAAATCTCGAATTTCATTTATCCATTGTTTGCTTATGTGTTTGTAGACCTAAGCCCACAAGACTCGACTCTTTTATCCGACATAGTTGAAGTTGGTCCTCTCCCCTGCATAACACGACAAGATGAGGAAACTCAATATTGCTTTTACATCCTAACTCGTCTGGGACTGCGGTACGAGTGCTCCAATTCCTCTTGTTTTCAGGTACACTAACTCATTAATAATCTTCATCTCCGACTTCATAAAGAAAAATGGAAAATGAAGTGAAGTAAATATATGATATGTTAGATGATCTGATCCTCATGGGAGTTTGCTTTCAGGTCGATTCTTGGTTGACAGCTCTTCGAGGTATTTGTGACCGGAGAATGGGTGAATAACAGAGTTAGTAGTAGCAGACTTGGTATATATATATGTTCATTCGATAGATGTATATCTTGAAGAGGAAAAGATTTGTTATGTATCTGTAGATAGCCCAACTTTAAGGTTGTGAGAGAGCTTGGTAGGGTGAGAAGTGGGTTTGGCTGCATAGTTCGAATAGCTCAAAGTTTGTTCTTGATCACTGAATTCGACCGTTTTAGAGTTTTTTTTTTCCCATTGTAAAGCAGACGTTCTGTAAGTAGACAGTGTGAATCAACCAATATTGCTGAAACTATGGTGTAAATGGAAACTGCTCAAGATAGTAAATTAATTATATTATTTTTAATAAAAAATAGTTTTTTTTTTGAATAAATTAATATATATATATATTAATTGAAAGTAAAATTAATAAATAGCAGGGTGATGAACGCAAATGCTCCAAATATGATGGCACAAATCTATATTTTACAAATACCTCATGTACCAATTTGCTTAAACAGTTACGTAATAATCTACACTAACTAACTAACGGTTTCTCGCCCCAACTTGTCGGCTGGTGACTGGCGCTTTATTTGACCAAACCTTCTCAATCCAATACGCATCCACTAATTTCCACACTCATGCACAACCTTTCATTGCAATACTTGATCTCTCTTCAGAAAAATCTCAATCTCAACTTGCAAATATAGACATCCATCACACTTTCATTGAGAATTCTCAGTCAAACTCTAACACAGAAAAACACGAGCTAAGGCCTAAGAGTGCTCATATTCATCGTTCTTAAAATGAGGTCTCAGATTTGCAGATCCGCGAGATCATTCATCGCTGCTTATTCCAAGCAGACCTCTCGTTCATTTTCCGGTGATTTTACGTTTCCTTTTTTCCGGTTTCCTTTGAGAATATGGTGATAGTTGTTGTATTACAAGCATGATTATGGTTAAAGTTTATGTGTTCTGCATTTTATTGGTTTCTTCCGCCACCATTATTGTAAAAAATGGCTATCAATTTGGTTGTTATTCGTCTCATGCTATAAGATAAATTAAGTTTTTTTTTTTTTTTTCGAGATGATAGTTTGAAAAACTATGTGATTCCTTTTTTTTTTATGTGTAGATACGTTAATGTGTGTATTCTCTTGTTTGGTGATTCTGTACCTTGAAAAGATGGATTGTCAAAGATGCAGCTTCTGATCATTAACGCATTCTGTGTTTCAGGAGGGCAAGCAGCTGCTGCAGTGGCGGCGGCGGTTTCTTGCAGAGGAAGAGTGTCGTCTTTAATTTCATACGGTTTAGCCGAGTCGGGAAATGCATATAGGGGGTGGATTTCTGGAGCCCTTGTCCTTCCAGCAGCAGGTTTATCCAACATACATTACCCTGTGAATGATTTGAGATAAATTCCCTTGTATTTTTCCATTACAAAAGTGTTTGTTGTTTGCCTCAACGTAAATTGTCATAGGGATTTTAGTGAGTGAATAGTCACATAAACAGTTAAATTGTTTAGGTATTATTAGTCAATTCCAATGCAGTTTGGCTATTGTTACTAAGCAATGATATGAATCCAAACGAAGAGTAGCCTTGTTCCTTGCTTAAAATTAGCATTGTGGCATCCGGTAACTCTTCTACAGCAAGTTATGCATGCTTCTGCATTTTAATTCGGTGAAATTGGTCAAATTTGGTGAGAGGTTGGTTTTAAGTATATCTATCCTCCCGAAAAGCTATTTCATCGACAAAAAGCAAATAATTTATGTTTATTACGAACAATGAACATATAAGATAATTAAGCCTGTAGGCTGTATGTATACATGAGCTTGTCCAATGGCACAATATATTGCTTTGGTGTTTGATTTCCTAAACATGAACTGCTCAAAACATATGATGCCAGCGTCTTTCTAGTAGATTCTCATTTATCATCTTTTGCGTTTTTTGTCTCGTAGCCTTCATGCTTCAGGATCAAGAAGCACATGCTGCACCGGTATTTGCATCAACCCACCCCGCCTTTTCTTGTCTTATTGAGCATTTATCGTTGCTGTTAATTCTGTTCTGCTTGCTGATGCTACACTGTTTCTCTATTTTCTGAAGATGGAAAGAACCTTTATTGCAATCAAGCCGGATGGAGTACAGAGAGGATTGGTATTGTACTGTCAAACTTATTATTTTCAATATTAATTCAGCCCATTTTAGACTCTAAAATTTGAGGTTGAGGTTTAATTGAGTCGTGTTCATTTTAGCTAGGTACATAATTTGTCTGGTGCTAGATTTCAGAAATTGTAGCCCGTTTTGAACGAAAAGGTTTTAAGCTCGTTGCAATCAAGGTTGTGATTCCTTCGAAGGACTTTGCCAAGAAGCATTATCATGACCTCAAGGATCGACCTTTCTTTAATGGATTGTGCGATTTCCTCAGCTCTGCACCAGTTGTTGCCATGGTTAGAAGATTACTCTACCTCCCTACTTTCTTGTTGTTCTTAAAATCTTGGGAAAATTACACTTACATACCTTGAGGTTTGGGAAATTACAAAAAAAATTCTCATGTCAATGAACTTACATTACATTTTCATGATGAATTTGGGTCAAACCTCTCAGTATGCTAGGGAAAGTTTTTGTAATTTCTGAAACATTAAGGGAAGTTTATGTAATTAGCTCAAAGCTCAAGGCATCCCTAATTCATTATCCTTAAATCCTTTACAAGACTATTAAATGTGTATGTTCTTACTGAGTTCAGGTCTGGGAAGGCGAAGGAGTGATCAAATACGGGCGTAAACTCATTGGAGCCACTGATCCTCAGAAATCGGAACCTGGAACTATCAGAGGAGATTTAGCTGTCGTTGTTGGAAGGTGAGCCTTTAATATTTTAACTCCTTGCTAGAACAAAGTCATCCTTTCCTGTAAATCTTTCATCAAAACTAATTTCTACTTCAACGTCGATACGATGATGGTTGCAGGAATATAATTCACGGTAGTGATGGCCCCGAGACCGTGAAGGACGAAATCGCCTTATGGTTTAAACCTGATGAGTTGGTTAATTACAGTCACAATGCTGAGAAGTGGATCTATGGCAATAACTGATCTCATTCTTTTTGCTATTCATGGAAAATCGAGCGTGAAATAGATCTTAAATAAAGAGTGGCAGTAGGCAAAATTATCCGAATAATATGTTTCCTTTGATGTGAGTTAGAAATATATACTTAGGTAGGAAAAACAGCAGCTGAAATCAAATGCTGCAATAATGTATTAAAGCTCCTCTTTTTATTGATTACATCCCATTTTCATGGGGCTTTGAAGTATTTCTGGAGATTTGTAAATAGTAGGTATTTATGGTTCTCTAGTGTAACTATATTGAGTTGCTTATTCTCACGTGGAGAGAACCGTGACGGTATCAGAATTTTAATAAAGGAGAACGGGACTAGGCCAGAAAGCGGATGGGCGTATACCCCTAGCTCTGCCTCTAGGAGAGAGAATTTGTCACAAACTTTCTTGTAAAAACTTTCAATCAATACTAACATGTTTTTTATCTTTCAGAGTTATAACAATAGTAGGTAAGTCACTAATCATATGTGGTGAGTTATGATGCACGGTACGAATATGATGATATAAATACGATACGGATGGACCAACACATTTTTAATATTATTATTATTTTTACGTGAGGAGTGTCAAATACGATATCGAACACGATGCCCGACACGGTACGGAAACAGAAATTTTTAAAAATGTTTTCTTGCATGGTAGATGCTCTGAGATACAAAATTTGGAACACAAGGAATGTATGATATCAAACTAATCACATGATAAGACAGCAATAGTAGCACTTGCCAAACTGGCACCAGCAAAATTGTTTTTTTGTTCATATTTTTTGGCTAAGCTTGTTTTGAGGAGTTTAAAAGGTCCAACATATTTTAACATATTTTTGGAGCTCATTAAGATTATGGGATTATAAAATGTTACCAGCAACAATTATGAATTGTAAGATGTCAAAAAAAAAAAAAAGTGAATTTTATAATTAATATGACCACAAAAAGAAATGTGTTGAGAAATTAAATAAATAAACATTCCACAATTTATTTTGGAAGGAGCTCATAAGCTCTTACGATCTTAATTTAACATATTATAAACTCCTTTTAAAAAATGTGTAATTCTAGTTCCACCAAATCAACATAATGATAGGTAATTCTAGCTTGAACTTAGTTCGGTTAAATCAACATTTGCCATTATAATTAATCGAGTTTGACCAAACCGAATTTAGATTAGAATTTTGCCCAAAATAGGTGCTTGTATAAGTTATTAGAAGACATTATAAGGTCAACCAAATACCCTCTTAAGACTAAGAATGTAAAAAGATCATAATCTTGAAATTACCTTTTCAAAAGCTTTATATTAATAGAAAGAAATCTAGCTTACTACCTAATTTGCCTAAATTGATTTAAATACACCAATTTACCAAACCAAAACAATATTGTGCCGGACGTGAAGCAGCAATATATCATTGTCATATAAGGAATTAAATCCGCAGTAAGAAGTCCGCCTATGAATACATATCTTCTCCGTTTCTCTCAAAGATTTTCACATCACCGCCTTTTCGTCCCTTACATATAATTTGATTTCACTCTCTCGCACCCAGATTTCTTCGTAGTTTTCCTCTGCTTAAATCCCCAAGACCTAGTTTTCCTCTCTCTTTTCTCCCAAGGTTGAAGCCATATATCGTAATCAGGTAATTTCATGGTTTCCTGTCGGTTTGGTTCTCTCTCCGTTTTGTTTGAAGTTCTTGAATTGCTTTTTGTGTGTAATTCAAATACTTGCGACATTGTTTCTTCGCGATTGCTCGTGTAAAATTTTTCAATTTGGGTATGTTGATGTCCTTATCTTGTGAATTTTTTGATGTTTTTGCTTAATTTCGTTCGCGAACCCTAATTTTTGATGTTTTGATGTGCGAATTATTGAGAATTTGCAGGTTGTGGTTGATAGGTTCTAGGTTCTGATTCGTTTCCTTTTTTCTTTTCGAATGTTCTGGGTTTCGTTTGGTTACCTTATTATTTTAGATGTATACAGTATACTGTACGCGGAGGAAAAAAAAAGAAGAAGCTAAATTGATAGTTCTAGGACGCTTAATGCGAGATTGTTTGGGGAAAACAAAGTTTTTACATGTTACTTGTGTTGTCATCTTCCCTCTTCCTTTTCAAATTGACGGCGTTGAGAGAATTGACTTACTGCCTTAAAATCAATTTAGAGCCTAAAAGAATCAGAATTTATGAAGTTGTCTTTGTCTGTTTTGTACAGTGCGTTGTTAGATTATTGTAATATTCTTGGTGTGAGAAGCGCCTATGTGTGTTTAATTGATCCTTTTTGTGTGTTCCAGATGGCAGCTAAGCCCCTAACAAGTGAAGCAATTGCCCTTACTGAGAAGAAAATGGATATGACATTAGGTATGCATGTGAACTGGTGATTTGTTATTCTTGTTTTGGGTCATGTTATTTATATACTTGTATTTACTTAATTTATCTTCCATTCTTAGATGACATCATCAAAATGTCGAAGACCAAGGGCACCAAGGCTACAAAGCAAAGAGTTTCTGTAAGATTACCTTTTACTCTTCAATTGGCTTATCTATGTGAAATCAATTTTAAATAGTCTGACTGGTTCCGACATTTTTACGGATGTATGTGCAGAATAGGGGCCAGAAATTTGTTAACAAGGTTTCCCAAAATAAATCTTTGAGGGTCCAAAGGTATATGGACACAAGATCCTCCCTCAGACAGGTATTTTGCCGAATAATAGAAATCCAAGCCATTTACTGTGTTTGCAGTTGTTTGTTAGATTCTTTGGTTAATAACTTAATAAGATTTACATGGTACTGAGATTTTAATCTCTTCTGACAGGGTGCTTTTGCTAAGAGAAGGTCAAACTTTCAGGGAAATCAGTTCCCTTTGGCGACTGAGGCCGCTAAAAAAGCTGCTGTTGGTCCTAACCGCAGCAGGGCCTTTAACCAAAGTAGGCAATTCAATGTGAACAAAAGAAGGTACGTCATTGTTCCTTGGCATTTTCCGCTTAACTTAATTAGAGTAGATTGCTTTGTGAACTGTAGGGTTAATGGTTTCCTTGAATTTGTGTAGGTAATCTGCGATTCTTTGTGTTGTTGGCTTCCATATGCCCCTGATTGTCTATTCCAAAAGCATGTGGTTGTTGCCCTGAATTAGTTGAGTGATGGGATAATCAGGATGCTTTGATTTGTTTTGACTAAAAAGGAGGACCTTTTAAACATTTTTCATCCTGTTGAAAGTGGGCTTCAGATGCATTGTGTAGAATGTGTGGAGACATGTTTTGGTTGGATTCTTGCAGAAAAAGAAAAGCTGTTTTTCCTTATCATATAAGTGGGTAAATTTCATGCATGGAGGTTAAGAGTTGACAGAGCGTGACATGCTCGATATACTTGCCCATGGTGTACTTGTTTGAGATGTATCCCCAACATGGAATATATTGCACCTTGCATCATGTTCTGATATTATCTGGGTAGTTGCGGGGGGTTATGAAATGCAGCCTTCAATGCTGCTATGTGTTTCATCATTTCAATTTGCGACATCTTTGATGTTCTCCCAGAATTGATAGCTTCTGGTGTGTTATCCGCAAGTGACTTGTATTCGAAAGAGCTTGTGGAAGTAAGGAGGAACTTTAGTGGATAGAGGGGATGCTCTTGAGTACTTCTTGGAGCCTGTTGCAAAGTTTTGTACATTCTTTGTACCTGGCAACCAATTCCCTGAACTTCTGTGACTTGTTCTCTACTTATGTTTTTTGAGGATCAAGTTCACTTCCTGTTGTAACTTATAGTTTTCTCGTGGGTTATTCAAGTGGATTACTGTAGACTGTTGGGTTTGGTTGTCACAACGGCATATTGAGGCTAGTTATACATGTCAGCTTGCAAGGTGGATTTGTTTGTGTGCTTAAAAGTGCTTCCCGTCTTTTT
>JBBMKE010000008.1:11578029-11608011 GCA_037834125.1 Lippia alba
ACTGGGGGAAAACGGAAACGAGCTTGGATTAGGGAATGTGAGGTTGAGTTTTGGAAACATCGCTGCATAAAAACATCTAAGCCCGAAAAAATTCAGACATTAAAGTCAGTTCTTGACGTCCTCAGAGATGATCCTGATTCCAGAAAGAAAATGCCTGGGAAAGAAGATGAGGCAAAGGGTTCTATCCTTTCAAGATTATATTTAGCTGACAGTTCTGTTTTCCCTAGGAAGAACGATATCAAGCCTCTCTCAGCCTTAAATGGTGGGCCCCCTCCTGAACAGAAAAGAGAGAGTGGTCAGAGTGAAAAAGAGTCTACTTTGCTGCCCATTGACCAGCCTGAGAGAAATTTGCCGGGCCGAAATGGTTTGCTGCAGATGAACGTACCTTCTTTAGATAGTAAAGAGGTGAAGAAGAGTGTCACAGCCGTGAAAGCTGAAACTACTTCCGATAATGAAAAGAGGCATACCAAGGTAGCATCTTCTCCTGCATTGGGTGGCAGGAAGATGGCTTCAGATAAGGACATGGAAAATAAATCTGATGCGATGAAGAGTGACAGAAGAAAATGGGCCTTAGAACTACTGGCAAGAAAGACAGCAGAACCAGGCAAGAATGGGGAAGAGAAAGAAGTGGACAGTGCTATTCTCAAAGGGAATTATACGTTACTAGTAAGTTTTGGTATTGTTTTTCTCTTTTCTGCTTCAAAGATTTTTCTGTCCTTCACGGTAATTTTGTACTCAAATTTGATTTCCTTTATTTGACAATTCGAGCAGGCTCAGTTATCAAAAGAAATGCGACCTGTTTTGGCTCCCAGTCGTCACAACAAAATTCCCATTGCAGTTAGGCAGGTTTGTTTTGTTTTCATGACCACTATGTTTTGGCTTAGCAAAAGGACACTTACTATCTTGAACATACATGTTTGTAGTGCTCTAGATGCTTTACCAATAGTAAGATGTTGGGAAGAAAAGACAAGGAAAGATGCAGAATTATTATGACGCTCTTAACAAGATCCGTATCAACGTGGAACCATTATCTGTTGATCGAAGTGTTCTCTTTAATGCTTGATATCTGAGCTTGACAATGAATTCAGTATTATATCCTCCCTAATATTTCCATTTTCCTTCAACATGCCAATCCTTCCCAATTTTGTTCTTTTGGGAGAATCTCCAATACAAAATGGAAATATGATTGAATTTAGCTTCTTTCAGAGTAATATATTCTTATGGAACACTACTGTATGGATATGATTGGTTTGCTAATTTTGAACACATTTGATCTGCAATGATATGCTCAAAATCTTCGCATTTGTTTTTCCCGTGATCATCTCCATTTTTTTTTCCCACATGCCTGCATCACTAGACTATGCCTCTCGTTTGATCTAATTGCTCTATCAACAATCACATGTTTCATGAATCCACTATGTTTGAGTGTCATTCCTGTAATTTTTGTAGGTTGAAAGTCTTTGTTTCCAGAACATATTTTGATCTATACTTTTGCAGAAAAAAATTAACTAATAGTTAACATACAGGCTCATCTTTATCGCTTGACCGAACACTTTCTGAAGAAAGCAAATCTGTCAGTGGTTAGCAGATCTGCTGAAACAGAGTTGGCCGTTGCAGATGCAGTTAACATTGAAAAACAAGTCGCTGACAAGTCAAACAGCAAGCTTGTGTACATAAATCTCTGCTCACAGGAGCTTCGGCGTAGATCAGATAACACGAACTCTGACAGAGCAAAAGAAACAAATCCTTGCTCCACCTCATATGGAGCATCTGAAGAAACCAATAATACTAATAATAACTCTACAGATTTGGGAGTTGATGAAGCACTGAGAAATGCAGGGCTCATGTCAGATTCGCCCCCAAATAGTCCCACACATACAGCGGATTCCATTGAAGGCAGAGTTGCTTCACCTGATGACATCATTGGAATTGATTCTCATGCAGAACTCGATATGTACGGTGATTTTGAGTATAATTTGGAAGATGATGATTTCATTGGTGCTTCTTCGTTAAACATTACCAATGTACAGCCTGAAGAACCGCCGAAAATAAAATTGTTATTCTCCTCTCTTCAACCTGAGAAACCAAACGGGATTTTGGATAATGACGAACCGACAGCTGGCTCATCTGATTCTCGTGAGCCTCAAAACAAAACCAGCACAGGAGACTCAACCATGGACGGTAATATGAACGAGGGTCTTGTTCAAAATCCTACAGTTGACAATGATGAGGAGCTGTCCCACGTAGAATGCGAAGAACTCTACGGACCCGAAAAAGAACCCCTTATTGCAAAATATCCTGAAACTTTGTTCATGATAAAACCTCTTGAGCAGTCTGTGAGCAGAGAATTAACTGGAGAAATTGGAGATGTTAAGTCCAGTGAGCAATCATCAAAACAAGAGAATTTAATCAAAGAGGAGAAGGCATCCAAAAGTGATGCCAAGAAATCAGAAAACAATGGTGCGGTCGTGAAGAAGGTAAAATGCTTATGCACATGCACATATCAATAAACTTAACCGAACATTACCACAGGTTGGATTGAAGAGCTTGTTAAGTAAAAGATATCCAAGTACTATATGACTAATGTAAAAGACAGCTTAAGTTTCCAAAGCTGAGAGTGTATACTAACCAGATAAAAACATAAATGTCTATCAAAGTGGTACGTAATCATCAAGAGCTTGTTTTGGACGACACCACCTATTTGTCCAGAGATTACCAATTTTGTTTTATTCTTTTGACTAATATTATTCGGTTGCAGGTTGAAGCATACATAAAGGAGCACATAAGACCGCTTTGCAAGAGCGGCGTCATAACCGTGGACCAATACCGTTGGGCTGTGACGAAAACAACCGAGAAAGTTATGAGATATCACTCCAAGGAGAAAAATGCGAATTTTCTCATCAAGGAAGGCGAAAAAGTGAAGAAATTAGCAGAGCAATACGTCGAAACTGCCCCACAGAATGCAAAAACGTGAACAGGAAACAACAGTTAAGTTTCTATGAACATTTTATGCGTCTTGCATGCTTTTCCCACTCTTACAATACCCAACTGTCATCTCTCTGAGTTGAAACCAGCATAAAAGTGTAGATTGATTGCAGAAATTGAGTTAAAGAGTGATGTCATGGTGAGGATGAAACTTGAGAGCATATTTGATCGGGCAAAATTATGTAAACTTTGTATTACTGACAACTTTTTCATAAAGGAATATTATTTTTTCAGCTATTGTTGCTTATTTTCTAATTTACGTAAGGTTTGTGGCAATCAATAGAGAGAGCCAGAGAGGTTTTATCACACGCCTTGGGGAGTAACATAACACCCCATATTTTGATATATTAATATCAAATCACAAATGAGTTGCTCATAATTTCATTAAATTTTATCTGAAAAGTATGTTCTGCGCGAAACACTAATTTTCAATTTTCCTTTTTTATCGTATTTGAAATTATCCCTTTTCTAGGAAAGGTTACGGGACATTGAGGGAATGAGATTTTTTTTTTTTTGGACGATACATTGAGGGAATGAGTTGGGAGTATATATAGACATATTTTTTTAAATTAATGTATGCACCGAATAACTCATATATTCTTTCTAAAAGAAATTACTTTTGATAAAATTTGAATTTAAATTTATGACCAATTTGTCCACAAATAATCACACTATACCTATAAAATAAATTGAGTCGGGGGAATCCGAAGACAGAATCGAAGAGATGGCCAGGACAAGGGTTTTTTCGTAACTACGGTCATGAGAAAATATACTTTTAGAAATGCCATGGCACTCCCTATTGAAAGAGAGCAATAAGGCAACTTGATATAAGATAGATTTAGGTGAGACACTAGAACCAAAATCAAAGGAAAAGACAACTATCGTTAACAACTGACAACTATAAGTGTTTTACTCGACCTCAAGAGTTGAACCATTGCAATGGCCCCGGTGAGCCCGCGAAAGCCGTTTTCTAAATTTTTTCAGATCAGACCGCTAATGTGTAGAATCCTCTCTATTAAGAATTTTTGATTAATCAAATATAGCCACTTACAATCTAATACTAAGATCCATGAACTATAATAATGCTAGAAAATAATTCCCATCGTGATGTCAAAATCAAGATCAATATTCCAAATGCGACAACATTTCAATTCAAACAATTACCATAATCCACTTAAACAATCTCTATCTCGATATTGGCTATGTCGCATCACTTTAGAGTAAGCCAGCCGTATCGAAAGTCGTACCAAAACTCAACGGAGAAATCCAAGATGGACGAAAACTCCTCGCAATGTGAAATTACCAATCTACCCCTCTTCTGCCACCGAATTTACACCCCCTCAACAATTCAGTTACCAAACAATCTTCTCTCTCTGCAGTTGCAATTTCCCCCTTTCTCTCTCTCTAAAACCCTTAATTAGGGTTTCAATTCGAAGAGAGAACCACACACATAAGCACAAAATAGGCGAGAAAAGGGGCTTCAAATTGCAAAGAAAAACGAAAAAAGGAAAAAAATATATATACATACATGCAAAATCGCGTGTCTTTCCGTTGCAGGAGAAGGTAATTTTGGGGGCTATTTGTTTGTTTAATTCCGGAATTATCCATTGTTTTTCTTCTCCTTTGATGAATCGAAAGAATTGCTGCAATCGTTACCGCAATTTGATGACTTATGAATGGAGTTTACTTTTTTCGAGAATTTCCTTCGCCAGCGATTTTTTCCCTCGTTCGTGGTAGCCGTAGCTTCGACCGTTATCTGCCTCGTTTTTGCGGCTGTTTTGATTTTACGCAAGGGGAGATTGGGATCGAGGAGTCGTGAATTGGAGAAGTTGGAGTGCTGTGATTGTGGGAGCGGAATTGGGATTGGGAGTGGTGAGAGAATGCCTGCGCGGTTGATTGGGAGTGAGAATGGTGGTGGGGAGATGGTGGTGGAGAGGCAGACGGGGGCGTCGATGATGGAGCAGTTGGTGCCGGAGATAACGACGCATGCCCTGAGTTACTTGGACTACCCGAGCCTGTGTCGGCTCTCGATGACGAATTCGCTGATGCGTAAAGCGGCTAATGATGATAATGCGTGGAAAGCGCTCTATCATAAGGTTTGGGTTTTGTTTTTTTGAAGGGTTTTTGAATTTCTTTGATGCGATGTTTATAGTTTATGATTGTCTTTTGAGAATTGTTTTTGGTGTTGAATTGAGTTATGGGGGTTGAGGGTTGTCTTCTATAATGGATTTGACCTTGATTGCTATGAAGTAGTCTGATACTTTCTTCAGTTGTGTTGGGAGGAGAGTATTTTGCTGTCTGTTGTTCTTTGGAATTTCTTTAGTTTTTATGGCCACATTAATACGGTTAGTACTGCTTTTCGAGTAGTCATTGCTTGTAATTTCTAGTGGTATGGGGCTAGAGGGTTCTTGGTATTTAAGAAGAGAACAGATTATTTGCTTCTTGAATGCACAAATAATTTGAGATGTGTTTGCAATTTCACATGCTAGTGTTTCGATATATTGGTTAGCAGTTATATTGACATGAATACGCTTTCCGTTGTTTTTTTCTAATTTGACCTTTCGATAAATTATGGGCTTGGGTTGAAATACTATGGGTTTCTAGTTTTTCATCATAGGACAACAAAGGGTTGAATCTTGGGTAGGGCTCCTTATATTGGTTATCTTGCATGCATGCTTACTGAGCTAGAGTGTGGTATGGAAACAATCCTCCACCCCACCTCACAACCAAATGATGACCACCATAGACACCTGCTTTTTCTCCCTCCAAACAAAAAAGTGAATAAACCTAATGGAGTAACTTAGAGTTGAGAGCACAAATTTCAATGTACAAATCAAGGAAGAAACGCTCCGGTTACTGGTGACATCTATTTCTGAAATATCATCTTTGGACAAATCGCTGTTGTCATCCAAACCTAGCTCTCGTGTTTATGATTACTGCTTTTATAGATATTTTTGTATTTTTATGTGATTACCATACACTCTCAGCTTTGGAAACTAAAGCCTTGTTATTAGTCATATAGTACTTGGATATCTTTTACTTAAGAAGCTCTTCAATTCAACCTGGGGTTCATTTAAGTTTATTGATACATTCTTGTTTGGATGCCTGTTTGAACCTTGCTTTAAGGGAACCATATAGTTATTTAATGCGGTATACTTCCCACATGCACCGAAAAAAAAAAAAAGGAAAAGAAAAAGAAAAAGGAAGTTTTTAATTGCTACTGATTTTACTCTTTGTATGACATCATGTTTTCTTACTTTTGCATGTATTTTCTTGGCATACATGATACAAGGAGTGGAAGGACTCTTTAGTTCTTCAATTATCCCAGTCTCAAATGCTATGTATTGCTGATTCTGTTGCTTCCCACAGGATTTCACTTTGGAGCAAGTTAATGTTGTACCTGCCAATGGATGGAAAGCTTATTATGCAGCTACAAGGGCCATAGTTAATGTGAATGCTGAGTTTTTTAGGATAATCGGAGATAGGTCATTTCCAGCCATGAGCCAATTTTGGCTTAATGCAGATTATGTCAAGTGTTTCCATGCAACTGGCGAGTCATTTAGCGGGTAAGTTGCTTACATGCATAATTAAGTCATTTGTCCCTTCTTTCCTCAATGTTGATACTTAAATCTACTTAGTGCAGTGTTTGGATGAAACTGATGTTTTTTATGTTACTTGACGCTATTTATACTTCACTATATCTAACTGTATTAGCTGCATCATTGTTGAGTTCCACGTTTCCATACAGATCTTAATTGTCTTCCTCAACTGTTTCTCTAGTTATAATGCAGTTATGGAGAGCTGGCAGGTAATTCTCAGTTGGGAAAACGATGCTGATTTACAGATACAAGATGTAAGAACTCGTGTGGTTGGCGATGTAGCTTGGGTTACAATGAAAGCTTATATCGACATGGAGGCTGGCCCATACAACGTGACAAATGTCTATGAGTTTCACAACAATAGATGGTATATGGTGCACCATCATAGCTCTGCTGTTCTAATGCATGGAGGAGGGGGCCAACAACTTCTGCATGGACAACTTGTCCACGGATAAAGGATCGAGATTAATTTCTGTTGATGACTGAAAATTGAAGAAATGGTACAGTTTTTCCCCTTTGGTTAGAAATTACTCTCTCAAGAAATCAGAAGATTTCTTTTGAGGAAATGTCCATTGTTAGGATTCATACAACATGCACAAAATGAAGATTTTTTCGCTGTTTCGTCCCGTTTTGAGTGAGTGAGTAAGCCATTTGTTAATCTGTAATTGGGATTGCTAACTCTGAACTGTTCCACCTATGAATCTGGAAAAAAAGGGTTCGTTTCAATGCATTGCTTTTACCATTGTTCTTCTACTCTCTCTTGTTCCATATCATTTTATTTATATAGATGGGACCAACCGACGAACATCAATATACCGGTCGGTCCAGGACATTTTATAACAATTGAGTTTATAGTATATAGAAATGAAATGATGCTTCAATTTAGATGATCATTTATATGATAATGCGACTTCTATACGTGAGAAGTATTGGATACGGCGTCCAAATACGATCGGGTATGGTGTCCAAATACGATAATATGAATTATATATGTGAGAAGTGTCGGATACGGCGTCCAGATATGACATATAATTTGAAAATATTCCATGGTCCGGATGAATTGCTGAATTTTATTGGATTATTTGAAAGTTAATTTGAGGGAGAAAGAAAAAAGGAAAAAGAAAAAGCGACAACCAACAATTGGTTAGTGGCTACAATTATCCCATGTAAGATATCTTCCCTCGCAAAAAAACGAGAGAGAGAGAGAAGGGCGGCCGGAGCAAGATTCAGTTATGGCTGCGACCACCGCAGCCAACGGCGGCTGTAGTAAAACTAGCACTTTCTTTCCCATTTCTGTGCCGAAACCACTGCCGTCCCATAAATTCTCGCCATTATCCAAACAGTTTTTCCAGTCTTACAGATGCTCAAGTTACTCTATCAGTATCACCCAACACCAGTTCTGTTCACCCTCGGCGCTCGTTAGCAGGACCTCCGTGCGTTCAGTTTCATCGCCGGAAACTAGTGTCGTTGAAGATGCAGTTGAAGAAAGTGGGCCGGATAATGAGATGCCTTTAGATTCTGCTCCTCTACCTCCTCTCACGTACGTCACTAGCACTCTTCTTTCTCCTGAAGAATTTCTTTCATTTCAGTTCAAATGATGCACCTTTTTAAGCCTTTTGTTTTGTTTACTTTTATGATTGGGTTTATGATTCATATTGCTGTAAATGGTTATATTGTGATGAATAATGTGTTTGACATTACTCACCTCAAAAAACCAGTTGTTAAGGGGAGGGTTTTCAAGCCATTATATATTGAACTCCACGTCTTTGATTATTTGAAGTATTTACAATTGAAGTTGCCAACAAGGGGTTGGTCCAAGTAGTTTTCTGAGGATAATGACCCAAGTTCGAATGTTAAAAAAAATAGTAGTAGTAGTAGTTACAACTGAAGGTCTTGCTATATAAATGGGAGCTGACGAAGTGGCGAATGATTGGCACCTTTCGAGGTAATAATAGGTTTCATGGAATGGAAGATAGATGGAAGAACATATGTAAATGGAGATCATCTCAATCCAAATGGAAATTGAAGAGGTTCAAGAAACATATGAAGACTAGGCAATATATACAGGCTAATGATGCTTTTCTCTGTGTACAATTTTATATAGGGGCTGTCAGGCGTGTGGAAAAGAGGAGATTGAAAGGGGTTGCAATGGCGAAGGAAGGATTCAAGGCGGGATTGCAACGGTCCCTGGCTTTGGTTGGTGGCCGATAAAGGCATATCGTCCTTGTCCTGCTTATGTGGCTTCTGGAGGGAGGTACAGAAGAACGGGACAAAGCATGGACGAGGTTGTCTCTGGAAGGTCTGGTGACGGAAATGGAGCTCAATCCAGGTAGTAAATTATGCTTGCATATTAGTACTTTCGGTTTTTCATGCTGGCATGTATCATTTGCATGGACACTTTATAAAGGGCTTCGATTTATCGAAGATTAGTTTGAAGGAATTTGACAGCTGGGGAGCCTGGGAATTTAGCTTAGTATGTAAGGATAATTGAATTGACATATCGAGGTTTGGCCTAATTACATAAACTTCCCACAGCGTACTTTAAGATTAAGCTTAGCACATGCTAGTTTTAGAAATGAATTTAAAATCAAATACTGAAGAGCAAGAATCACGGGGAATATAAGATATTCATAAATGATTAGAGATAGAATCATCAAAATTCATTGATCCATGTGTAACGTAAATTCATTGGCAAGGGAAGTTTTTACGACTACGAAACCTTAGGGGAAGTTTGTGTAATTATGTCAAACTTCAGGATATGTTGGTGTAATTATCCCTAATGTGTGTGTGTATATAAATTTTGCTAAAGACGTGTATAAAATATTGTCTTTCAAGAATCGGTTTTTGGATAACTTATCTGTTTTTGTTGGCATGAAATGGAGGATTCAATCCAATTCTCAAATTCTCATATCTTCACCTAATGAAATTTTCCAGCAAGAAGAAGGAAGAAGGGTCTAAGAAAATGAAGCAGTAAAGTGCGGTAGCTTGGAGGAGGAAATATATTGAAGAAATTTTGTTGTAAAACAATCTGATTGATTTACTTGAAAGGTTTGTTCTTAGTGATTATGATGAAATATACGTGTTTGACTGCCTCAATAATAATGAAGTTTTCTTGCATTATATCGTATTATTTTGGGGTAATATCAAATCGTATACTTTTGGGGCAATTAAACTGACATACACCGATGTTTTGGCCTAATAACACAAACTTCACCAATATTTTAGAAATCACAAAACTTCTCCTGTCATACCGTAGGTTATTCATATCAAATATTGATTAGTAAATGTCGAGGAAAATTCAGGGTATTGCAAGAAAATACACATTTTAATCAGAATTGTAATGAAAATCCTTTTAGCAGGGAAGTTTTTGTAATTTCCCAACTGTTAAGGGAAGTTTATGTAATTAGGCAAAACCTCGGGGTTTTCTGGTGTAAATATCCCTATATCGTTTGTGTTTGATCTCCATCCTTTGTCTTTGCATCTTACCTTTGTTGAGGCATGCTCTTACTCTTTAAAGGATACAAAGTCACTATATTAGCATTATAGTCTTATAAACCAATATATATACAGTAAAGCTTTAAAAGCAAGAAAAGAGCAGTGTAGTGCAATAATACACAGAAATGAACATCGAAAACATTAAAATAGCTTCTCTGTCATCGTCTGCAACCCGGAGCTAAGCGCCACATGAGAGCTTGTATCAAGAAAAAGTCAGCAACAAGTTGTTTCGTGCAGCTTCGAACTTTGATTAGTTAAAGGAGCACATTTGCGGTAAATGCGAGTTCTTCCCTCTCCTGGGAGTCGAATTTGCAGCATTCCTCATCTGCTCGATCAATGCCTCTGTACCAACCTGCTCCGACAATATCTGTTCTAAATCTTTGGGATCGATCACAAGCTTCACCTTCCAAACACCGTTGCTTTGCGAACTCAGCACCTCGACGCAAGGGCCTTCGGCATCCGTCACCGCTCTTTCAGAACAGTTTCCCATTTGAAAATCTTCAGTATTTGAGTGAGAATGATGTGTATAAAGTCTTCTTTCTTTGTTTGTTGTTGAAGGCAAAGACTTATGGGGTATGTATTTATGGGGAAAATACTGGATAGATTTTCAAAGGGTCACGGACTTGATGAGGAAAATAATGACTTTTTTATGGTAGGTGGTCTTATTTTGAAATTAAGATGAATTCTACGCCATTCCTGTACTGTTTTTAGAACGTTGGGGGATGCATGAATCAGGGAAATATTGGTGATCGTCATCTGAAAATTCTAGCAAAAAATCAACTCAGTTGAACCCAACTAATTATAACGATAAGTTTACTATACTTATTATTTAATTTATTACCCTCCTTATATTATCTACCAACCATTATTTAATTTATTACCCTCCTTATATTATCTACCAACCACATCACAAAAGTAAAACACCCACCTTCATTAAATCCGTTTAACCGAATTAGGTTCGGGATAGAATTGCTATGGCCAAGGTTAAAAAGTAGGGATAATTACATAAATCCCCTCAAGTTAATCCAATTACGAAAATATATTTTTGTGGTTAAAATTTTACAAAATATACCATAATCAAGATTATTTTGTAATGTATCATGGTCTTTTCTCAGTTTCCATAATTTTCGTTTTAAATCTCAAAATGTTTATTGTAAATTTTCAACTATGACAATCTTTTTCGACGAAATCATTGAAAAATATTATAATTATTCCAAGGTAACATGACTGCCCTCAGAGAAACGACATTCATTCATGTGTGGCCGCCGCAGATTCAATTGCTTGACTGGGGGGCATGGATGTAGGGGGTATAATAAAAATGACTATATAAAATTTCCATTATTTCTTGATACCAATATGCTATTGAGTTTGAATTTCATTAAATATGAGAACTTTTCCTATAGTTTCTTACTAGAAAAAATAAAAATTCTGTTATATATGATTATTAAGGGTTATTTAATTTTCATAACTTATGATGTATGAACAAAACGCGATCGAACTCGTCTACATATATATATGTAAATCTTTTACATAACATATGCTCAACAAAGTCGGATAAGACAATACATTTAAGAGTATATGTGGATCAAACCAATTAATATTTTTTCTGTTAGGAAGCAAAAGAGAAAGAGAATCTTATCCAGAAGGTGCAGGATGTAGAGTGTGAAGAGGAAAGGCTTGAATGTTGATGCCCGTGATAATACCATTATATTTTAACAAATAATCTTATATTGACTCGTGACTCGTGGGTTGAGGAATTTTCAATTAATTAATGGATCCACAAATTTCTCTCAATCATCACTGCGTATACTTTCTCTCTCTCGCTCATAGTCTAATATGTTACCAGCTTCACAATAAATCAATAATTATCCTGTATAACAGTACAAGGACATAAAAATGTGTCATTTTAGGAAGAGAAAAAATCGTTTTTCGTTTACGTTATTGTACATAATATATATTACATTTACAAGGAGATAATATAAGTAATATATATTACGTTATTGGTAGAAATATTATATTTCAGATCAATTAATGTGATGGTGAATCTGTGTGAGGCTAAATCAACACCAAATCATTCTTTATTTGTGTGTGAAGGGGAAGACCATCATAGGTGTTTGAGCCACAGGAACTGGGTTCCCGTTGAGCGTGGATTCTACCAGCTAGAGTAACACCAAGGAAGAAGGTGAAGCTGTAGGAAGCTTAAACGTGCAGCAATGGGGGATTTCCAATTCAGTGTGTGTAACTTGTGCGTGAAGAAATGCACTGTAGCAGATGGATATTGCTTGAGGAAATTGCAGTGACTCTCCTCTATTTATAGTTTGAGGGTGAGAGTATTTGTGTAATAGTACTCATGTGGTCCTGTAATAGTGTTGCCCTAGACACGTGTCGAAACGTGAAGGTCTGAGAGTGACGTGCAGGCATCACTATCGCCCTTTAGGTAGTTATGCCAGACTGTGGTATCAGCGGCAGTTAGGGGATTGTTCTACCGAGCGACGAGACACTCGTAGAGCCCGCGAGCGTAGGGGCGCTCGAGGATTGGTCCCTTGCGGAAGAGGTTGAACCGAAGAACCGGCAAGTGTCCGAGGCCCGAAGGTTGGATCACTCGAAGGTGATCTCGCGAGGGAAGTGGTCTCCCATATGGTTCAGTAAGAGTTGAGGCTGGGCACGTGCCGTGAGCCTTAAAATCCCGAGCATGCAATTAGAGCGATGACTGGGTCATGAGGGGGTTCTCCACGATCATGCCACGTGGATGGTGTAGATACGAGCGTATTTTGGGGTCCATCATAATGATAAAAAATTTATAATTCTACCATATCAATACATTCACAAAAAATAAACAAAAAAATGCGATGTATAAATTTAGTTTACATTCCTCACTTTGTATAAAGTATATACATCCAAAATTATATAATTAATAATTTATATTATAAATGAATAGTTATAAAATTCAATTAATTTGACCAAAAAAAATAGAAAAGAAATTCAAATTAAAAAAATTCAAGTCGCTTTACATCCATGTAAAATGGATATTATCTGAATTATTTTATGAAAACTTATTATCTATATTCATCCGAATCATAAATGAATAATACGATTAGTTCAATATCTGACACCCCTAGGTAGGATGAGGAACAATATTAATACCTATACATATGGGCCAGAAAACATGTTATCTTGTGACGGGCCAATCGCCACAATTTTGGCCATTATCTGAGCTTGCGAGCCCAAGGCCCAGGCAAAAGCCCAACTCAGCTCATGATCAATAATAATCAATTGAATTTTTTTTAAAAGATCTCGTAGTAACTTATCACTTCATAAATGTAAATACTTATCATTTAAACCGTTTGTTTTTCTTTATTAATCAATTGAAGCTTGAAAGGAACGAAAGGCGCAGATGAAGTCACGTTTTGAAACATCTAGCTCGCGGCTCGCCAGTTACTGACTCACTGTTCAATATAAATAGCACCAAACTCAAAAGGGAAAATGCAACTTGAATACACTTCCTTCTCTAGCCTTACATCTTCTTTAAGCGTCCCTTACTGATATTTTTTTATCTGATTTGAGCGTAGGACGGCAAAAACTTCTGACGTGTTCACTAACGAAATTGTTCAATGATTGAATAGTAGTGATTCGTAAATTTGTTGGGTTACGGACGTATTGTTACAGATCAATAAGAGAATTCATTCCAAATATTAGTTTGGTAGAAGAGAAAGTCCATTTAATTTATAAATCCCTTATCAGTTACCATTAATATATACAATCAATATGGAACAAGTTTCATACCTTACAATTGGTCAAAACTCATGAAATTTAACCTCTTCTTCAAGACCGTTTGTCGAACACGAAGGTACAACATCTAAATTTTACGTCGTATCAATATATTTACTCATGATATAATGGGAGGTGTTTACAAACTCTAACAATAAGTGATTATAATATAAATACTTATTGCTATATATATAAAAGAGTGTATGAAAAACTCACTTCTACTTATTAGCGTAAATAAGCTAGCTAGAAAAAGCACCACAACACATATTTTGAAATTTTACTTATAAATAATATATTTTTTTATAATTAATTAGAATTTTGTTAAGATAATAATATTTTCGTTAAAACATTCATATTCCATAATGTAATCAACTAAACATAATTATGACGAGAAGGAAAAAAAGAAATTTACCATCCGAAATTTTATATTTTTATAATTTATCATCTCAACAAAATTTTATGGTAAATCGTCAATCAAAGTTTGTATTTATAATAAATTATGATTAATTTTTTTTATGATTTTAATTAAAAAAGATGAAATGTATAATAAACATACATACTAATTGTATTTTCATTAAAACCAAAAAGAATAAAATAAATTAGATAATGATATATTATAAATACAGATTTTGAATGACTATTTAGAACGAAAATTTAAAGAGATATAAATTTAAAAAGATTGTAAATTTAGAATGGAAAAATATCTTTTTCCTGACATGTATCCTGTCGGGGTATGAAATATACAGATCAAGTTGAGATAATTGAGAGGAACAGGAGGAAATTCTAATGCACTACACTCAATGCTTTACATTAAATTTTATTCAAATAATATTTTCCACTAGTTTTAACATATTAACGTTAATAAACTTCTAAAATAAGGATATGAAAATTCATACAATATAAATTAAATGTTTGGTTATTGAATCTACTCATAAAAGGGTAATTCTAGCCCGAACCTTACTCGACCAAACCGGTGTAATAAGGGGATGAATGTTTTGCATATATCGTATGGTTGGTGAAAAATTTAGGAAGAGTGACTAATCAAATAGCAAGTGTAATACACTTGTATTTTTAACTAGTTGGATTCGATCAAGTCGAGTCTGAATTAGAATTTTCCTTAGTAAAATAACATGCCATTTGTAAAGGGAAATCGTATTAAAGTAACTAAAATACTCAGCTCATCACCCAAAATCCTCAATCTGCATCTAATTTTAGTTACCGAAATTTCTGTACTAGTAAAAACATTTTATTTTTTATGACCAAATGAGACATTTGTACGATTTTTTAAAATAAACTAATATAATGTTGTATCAAATTAAAATATTTAACACAGAATTCCATTAATAAATGCGCGGCTTTGTTTAAGTGACATGAGTCTGTTGCATAATTTTTGTACCAACTTAATTTGAACAAATTAGTACATTAAAAAACAGAATATTTTATAATTATTATATGATAGATATCAATTTTTAAAAAATGATTAATCAAAATAATATACTTATTGAAATAATTAATTGGATCCGAACACAATCAATTAAAAAAATAAGTGTGGTACATTTTTTTTTTTTTTTACGCACACCCCAAGTGGTCACAGGGATTCGAACCTGTGTCTTTGCCTTCAGGAAAGAACCCTCAACCACTTGGCCAATCCCCGGTTGGCAGATAAGTGTAGTACACTTGATATTTGATTTGTTAATTTTTTAAAATTTTCCACCAAACACCCTCGTTTCCTCATTTTGTTAATTTGATCGAATTAGACTAAAATTATTTAAGTATAATAAATAATTGTCAGCCAATAGAAATATCACAAGAGGCCACGCGTTCATTCTTTCTCCACATTTAACAATACTGTCTTCTTTCCCGCGAGATGGGACCATTTGGAAACCAGACTACCACAAACAAAACTTAAGGCCAAGAATCACATTTCATAAACATACAAATTCTAATTAATTTATATTATCTTTACGATAACACCAAACACAAACAAATAACCACCTCTCTCAACGTAACACAGCTCACAGTATTCCCTCCAAAAATCTCCTCCTCAAAACCCTACTGTAAACCGAATTGCCAATATGGGTTGCGCCTCCTCTAAGAGGGCGGGGGTCGGCGCCGCGGACGTCTACCGCCCGTCGCCGGCCAGCTTCGCCGTGTTCGACATCAACGCCATCAACGCCATGGAGGAGCCGTGGATGAAACGCGCCGCCGACGAGGAATACGATGAGAAGCCCTCGAACGTGCCGGCTCCCATTCTGGAGAAGCTTAAAGCCATCGAAGATGCTCCTCGCTCGTGGGATGAGGTGAGCAAGGCCTTGGAGGATCTGAAGTCCAAGCCAAAGGAAGCTTCTGCTGCGCCGGCGGCGCAGGAGAGCGCCGCCGCCGAGCAGAAGGGGCCGAAGAAGAACTTCTCCTTCCACACCTTGGAAGAGCTGGAGGCGAAAGTCGCCCCGAAACCTAGCACAGAAACAAAGCAGGTCGACTCATTGGCGAAGCCTGAGTTGAAGCGCTTCCACTCAGCGAAAACCGAGTCCAACACCGCGGTAAGAAGTTATTAAAGTATGTGTTTAGTTTAACTCACCTAAAGAGTTAGTTGAGGTGAGTTTTGGATTTCCTATTTCAAACTTGAGTTATATGATAATTTTTGCTACTAATATGCATAAAGTATTAATAGTCTATGGAAATTAGGAAAGAGAAATAATTATAATAGACGTTCAAGATTAGGGAAAATGATAGACTCTATGAGAGAGAAATAATTATAATAGATTATGGAGATTAGGTATAGAAACAATTGAAATATGAACAGAATTTAAAAAATCTCTCTTATAATTTCGACTGTCTATTAAAAGACTTGAGTGTATGTGAATGACAGAAAATGAAATACAAACTTTAAATAGAAAATTCAAAGCCTATGATGAAGATTGTCGATAATTATTAAGATATATCATGAGATAGTAATTAGTCTATATGATACAGGTTAACAAAAACGACCTTCTCAAGGACGTACCCAAATCATTGAGAGACAACATCTTCATCGTCAGAGACAGATTGGAAAGAGAGAAGGAAGGAAAATCTGCCGGATTCGTGAAGCGTGACCCGCTCGCGGACTTTGAGGAGGTCTGCCCGCCAGGTGGCGAGAACTCGGTGGTGGTCTACACCACCTCACTCGGCGGTGTGCGGCGGACGTACGAGGACTGCGTCCGGGTTAAGCAGCTGATGGAGATCCACCAAATTGTGTACGACGAACGTGACGTGGCGCTTGATGGTGGGTTCCTGACGGAGCTGCGGGGGTTGCTCGGCGAGGCTGCGGCGGTGCCGAGGGTGTTCGTGAAGGGGAGGTACATCGGTGGGGTGGAGGAGGTGGTGGGGTTGAACGAGACGGGACGACTGAGTAGGATACTAAACTGGGCGAAGGTGGAGAGGGGAGCGGGTAGGTTGGGGTGCGGAGGATGTGGTGGCGCGAGGTTCGTGCCGTGTTTGGAGTGCGGTGGTAGTTGCAAGGTTGTGGTGGGAGATAAGAGAGAGAGGTGTGGGGAGTGTAATGAGAATGGTTTGGTTCATTGCCCTGCTTGTATTTGATTTAGTTTCGTCATTTTTGTATTATAAGTTTTGTGTTTGTGATTAATCTGATATGAATTATACTCATCTCTTTCGGTGCTTGTTTTAGTTATAGCGATTACTTCTTAATGAGATTATTGTTTCCCAACAAAGTTAAGTGTTGTAATTTTTGAATGTAGACTTTAACTTGAGGATGAGTTTACTTCACTTTTTTTTTTATGTGGGTATTGGGTTAGCGCTTAGCGATATGACCTACTAATTAAAGATAAGGTCCGTTTAAATGACATATTAATTTCTTTTTCATTTTGATTGGTGCCTAATTCTCATTAAATATGAAAATGATTTGCTTCACAGCTTACGAACTTTTATAAAAAGGTTATCTGTTAGGCGTTGAGTTTTTTGCATGGATATCCCCTGTGTTATGTCTAATTAGCACTCATAACTCTGTGATTTGAAAATTTTCAAAGAAAACCTTATGATTATATAAATTAGCACTGAAAACTCTGTGATTGTATTAAAGTTAGTACCGAAAACCCTACAACCATGGATGTAGGGTTTGAAATACTAAATGAGTGTTAATTTATTACAATCACAGGGTTCTCTTTGAGAATTTTCAAATAACAGGGTATTAAGTGCTAAATAGGTATATCACAAAGTTTTTTGTGCAATTAACTCATTAGGCTTTAGCTAAAATAATATATAATGGAAAAGTAATATATAATATATAGAAAAATCTAAGGAAATGCCCATAAAAATTAATGTACAAAAATATGCGAGGAATGAATGAAAAAAAGGAAAGGAATTGTGCGTAAAAGAGAAAAAGGAAAGGAAAACCTCTATCAAACAAAATATCAATCATTTAAAGTTACTGAAAATATGCGAGATAGTTAATGTATGATAGACTCGGGATGTCAAATATGAGGAGCAGACGTGGAGAATTCACAACACATTTTTATATTTTTCCCTTTGGGACAACAAGTTTGAGCTTTATTTAACCTCCCTTGGCGCACGGTTGGAGGTTGGAGGGGTTCAGTTGAAGAATTGGTAAGGGGGAGCGATGAAAGAGCTCAAAAGAACAGACAGGAACTTCTTCTTGATGGTAGCATGAGTTATTTGATAGAATCAAATAGAAATTAAATGTCTTTGATAGGAGGGCAGGCTCCAGCTGAATTAGTGGAATTCGTACGAAACTATCATAATACCTATCAGGGAATGTGAATACAATAGGACCTCACTCGCAAACAGGTGGGTCATTAGATGTGGCCGAAGCACCGGAGCTGGGAGTAGTGAAGGTAAATTCCGATGAAGTAGTGTTTGAGACGGAGGAGAAACTTGGAGTCGGAGTGGTTGCGAGGAATGAACATGAAAATTATGTGGGATGGTTAAATTAGCAATGAGGTGAAAATGATAGTAAGTAGTTCTTCAAGGGTGATTATAAGAACGTTATTAGCATAGGATTGATCAGTTGTTGATCATATTATATGATATCAGATATTAGAAAGATAATTTCATTAATATCTATTATTAGATTATTGTTTGTCTGAAGGTCGGAATAGAGTTACTCCTGAATTAGCTAGGTTTTCTTTTAATCATCCAGAAGGGGATGTTGATACCCCTAAAATTGTTTTAGCAGTTATAATGACCGACTTGATGAATTAAATATAATTCATTTCTTGCTTTTCATAATAAAAAGTTATCGAAAAGTATAAGAATTGATTTGGACGTCCTTAAACGCCGAGCCATAGCAAAGACACTCTGGATTTGTGCCGGGTTGGGGCTATACCAAAGTAAACGTCCTTAACCGACAGTGAAGCAAAGTTGCGCAGTGTCAAATGTCCTGGACTCCTTGTAAATTTGTCCTAAAGTGCATGAGACAAAGTAAATTTGCGATAGAACGAAATGGAAACTGCATTATCTAATAGAAATTTATTCCAATTATATTTTCATTCATCCAATTTTATTTCTACTTATTCTTTTCATACATAAAGATACACTTCTAAAATTTAGAATTTAAATGAAGATAAATTAAGAATTCTTTCTTTGCAGTGACAAGGTCCAAGTTAAAAGTGGTTCTCGTTGAGTTGGAGCTTTTTTGGGGGTTAACTTGGTGGAGGGAGTTTGTCCTATTACATGAAGAAAGGTTAGATGGCCCCTTGAAGGTTATATCAATGTAGGCACTCCACTTCAATATTCAAGTTAGACGGTGGTCCTTGGAAAATATGTGTGAGATAGGGAGAAATATGCAAAGGAAGTAAGATATTACTTATAGTGCATGAAAACGAATTAATTATAAAATAGAAATGTCATTTTGGAAAGACGATGGTGGTCCCTCCTTATAAGGGGATTGTTGATTTTTTTGGTCAGAAAATAAAACTCGATGGAATCATCCTTTGCAGGATTCCTCAAACATATTTGCAACTCTTTTATATAGAAAAGTATAGAAGTGAAGTTGGGACATGTCCCCTAGATAGCCGAAAGGGGCTACCTCATAGTAGCTTTATGCCGAGTCAATTCAATTTCTCGAAAGATATGCTAGTGGATCCTTTTGACCTACTCTTTTGCCTGACAGACCCTTCGACCAATAAGAACCAGGGAAGGAGACTTCCTTACTTGACTGGCTCCCAATTAATTTTCATCTCATCAATTGTGTTCCTTACTTGACTGGCTCCTTATTTATGGATTGATTGATTTATTTATTTTTTTAACTCACACACCCCAAGTGGTCTGAGCCCTGAGGTATTTAAACACGGGACCTTACCTTCGAGAAAGAACCTCAAACCGCTCAGCCAACCCCTATTGGCATTTATCAATTGATTTTTCAAAAATTATTAAAAGGGCCCAATCGGGTTCGAATTTGTCAAAGATTATTAAATCTAGCTCTTGTTGCCACTTCTATAGATATGGCACACCTTTATTTTCCACTTCTCAAGTATCCGATTATTTATGGATCGATTTTTCAAATATTATTAAAAGTTCTGAATTTTTCAAAAAAGTATAAGATTATTTATAGATCGATTTTTCAAATATTATTAAAAGCTTCGATTTTTAAAAAATTATTAAAAGGGCCCAACCGGGTTCGAACCGGTGACCTCTTGATCTGCAGTCAAATGCTCTACCACTGAGCTATGGACCCTATGTTGTAGTTGGCTAAATTCGTTAGAACTTATCCAAAGATTGGTAAGAGCGTAAAAATATTAAAATGTACGAGGATCATGTCTACACACATTTTTATAGTTTGGATGTTATTTACTGGATAACTTATGACCCCTATGAATACAAATCCGCATTAAATGAATATAAACGGAATATGTTAATAATCTAAGTCTAAAGAAATTCTCAACTATTTAATTCTCCTTTAATATGCACTAAAAAGATATATATAATATAACTTAAGCACATAAGAAAATTACCACATACGTATATATACATGTACAAATTTATATAATATGTTATTTACCAAATACTGATTAGTGATACAATATTTTTAGACGAATATGAATAATATATTTTTTAAGCATATTTGAATGAGGAAGAATATTGAAATTTTCATTATTATCCATTACAAATTTAATATCGGCCAGCTGGTGATAATATATTTATCATCGCCCTTTCGTTGCGTTGAAAATAGGCATTTTTAGGGGATGAATAAAATTTGTGACAGGTGAAACACTAATATGGAAAATGGATAAATATAAGAAACTTAGCAATGTATCAACATATATAACTAAACATAAAGACTATTGATATTATATATATATATTTGATTTAAAATGATACGTTTCATACATCTTAATTAGCTGCACGCAACATGTGTATCATTTCAAGCCATATGTATATATATAACCTTAAAATGATATATATAAAAAAAAAACGATGGAGAGACAAAACAATGAAAACGATAATGACATTACAGATGTCATGTTGACGACTGATCAATCACATCTACTAAGAATGGAATGAAAAGAACATTTATGGAGAGGAAACTTTGCGTAAAATGTATCGACGTGTCCTACTGTTCAAATTTGGACTAATTTTAAATTTAATTAATTAGATTTGTTTAACTCAGTAAAAAATGTGTAGATATATATTTGCCAAAGGGTTTTCGATGGATATACATACACCCTCAGAATTTGACAATTTTTTTTTGCAATGAATGAGAGAGTAAATATCTTACATTCATGTATAAATATTGATAAAAATTTTAAGAATATTTACAAATAAAATAACAATCATAATATGCTTATCATTTGATTAATTAAGATTAATTGGAATAAATTTTGAATTAAGATTTTCCCAAATTTTGATGGTCTTTTGAACAGGAACTAGGAAGGATTGATAATTACACCACATATGTCATGTATATTTTTTTATTATTTTTTTTAAGAGGATCAATACTGGTTCCCCAATTACCCCTTTGATAAGACTCGAACCCGTGAACTACTGGTTTATAGGTGCATATGTCATGTATATTTGTCATATCCTTTTCATGATTCTGAAAATAACTTCAGAATTCCTCTTTTAATTGCGGTGTAGAAGACTTTGACTTGACGAGAGTTCATTAATTCCTACGGATGCATCAAATATTGTTTGATTATTACGAGAAATTAATTTGCCCATTAATTTATAGGTAAAATACAAATTAGTCCTATAAATTTTTTTATTTGGACAATTTATTTCTATAAAATTTTCATTTTAATTAACAATTTAGTTCATTCAGAATCCTATTTTATAATTAAATCTCATGACTTTAAAATTTTGTAATAATGTTGGTATGATTTTTGCTGGGAAATTAATTTTTCGTGGGAAATATTTACGTGGCAGCCACATCAGCAATATAGATTAAGGGAAAATGCTGACCCAATAAATTGAAAAAAGGAAAGCTTAAAGAAAATTGATTTTGTAAGTTTTCTATTTTGACAAATTTAGTGATGTTCTTATTATTATTTACAATTAAAATCCACAACTTTTAAAATTTTCAATATATGTTTGTTTTCGCCCGATAATTAATTTATCGTCAAAACATTTACGAGGAAAAATATATTTTCCGGCGAAATTCAAACATACATTGAAAATTTTTTAAAATTTATAATCATTAATTGTAAATGATAATACGAATAAGACTAAATTCGTTAAAATAAAAAACTTAATTTGCATTTTTTGTGTCAGTTGTTTATTGAGTTAGCATTTTTCTCAATTTATGTTGCTAAAGTGTGCCACGTAAATATTTCCGATGATAAATTAATTTTTAGGTGAAAATCATATTAACATTGAAACTTTTTGAAAGTTATAGGACTTAATTGCAAAATAGAATTTCGACATAACTAAATTATCAAAATGAAAGATTTAGAGGACTTATTTTGCATTTTTAACTAATTTGAAAATGATGTATTTCAAGATTTATAACTTCTCAAATGTAGTTATTTTATCCACATATATAAGAAATTGTAATATTTATCTCTATATTTATGTAGCGCTACATATTATATACACATCCATATAATGTTGCATTCGGAAAAAATGCAATTGATAAATGACAAATAAAAACAAAAATAGAATTATTTCCCATTTATCTATTGTATCTATACTGTTATATATTGGTTAACAATGTTTGACTTTTCCAGTTTATTTTAATAATGTGAAATTTTCTGATTTTTTAAAATTTTTTTAGTTGTAAAAATTATTTTAATTGCAGGTTGTTTTCACATTAGATGCAATCTTGATATAACTCAATTTTTTTTAAGTCCATAATTTACGAAATCATTACATCACAATTTAATTGTTCTTCCTTATTTGTATCTCTTTAGGTTTTCTTTCATATTGTTAACTCTTAATGTCTTGTTTCAATTATAATATTTATTTTTAGTATTTATTTGAGCAAACTGTATGTTCAGTACCTAAAGTCACGAGTTTGGGACTTTAGTCCTTGAAATTTCAAAAGTAATAGATAAGTCTTAATGTTATTAATTTATCTCAAATTGGTCCCTCAATAACTTTTTCCGTAAGAATGTGATTGGGAAAAAAAATCATGTGCATCAGGTATATATCTATAGATAATTTTAAAAGGAGAACTTTATTTAACATCTATATAAATTGTTGTCTTTTATTTTTTGCATATTTTTAAATTATTTAATTAAAATATGATATTAAAACTACTTTTATTTATTTACTATCTTCTTAAATTTATAAATTGAGATGTATTGAAAATTATATATATACTTATTATTATTATTATTATTATTATTATTTAAAATTGAATGATAGTTCTATACTCTCTCTGAAATTATTTTCCTATACTTGTTATTATTATTTAGAATTGAATGATAATTACATACTCCCTCAAATTATTTTCCTTTTAAAAAGGCTCTACTTAATAAATAAATAAAACTATAATAAAAAATATTTTAGCTGGTTACCATACATAAGT
Organism: Lippia alba; assembly: GCA_037834125.1. Lineage (NCBI taxonomy): Eukaryota > Viridiplantae > Streptophyta > Magnoliopsida > Lamiales > Verbenaceae > Lippia > Lippia alba. Next base: position 11,601,856 of record JBBMKE010000008.1, read on the forward strand.
TAAAAAAATATTTTAAATGATTTAGTAATTTATTTTAAAAATATTTAATTTATAAAATCCATACTTCTATAAATATCAAAATCTTAATTATAAGCTTATCGGTTAGTCTTTGTATTAACTTGATACTTCTTCCCATCCTAATCTAACATTTTAATTATCGCACATAAGAGTTTCTGCCCCAATCCCTGCGGTGGACGATGAGATTATGGAACTCCGACAGCCGGCCTTTGTGGATAAATGGAAAAAGCCAAGTGACGGTTGGGTTATGGTGAATTATGATGAGGCGGTTTTCAGAGAAGCGACGGCCATCGGGGTTGGAGTAGTGGCGCGGGATTGCGATGGGGATTGTGTGGGATGGAAGACAGATCGGAAATTCAACCAAACCCATTCCTTGGTTGCTGTGGGGATGGCGGCCTTCTCTGCACCGAAATTGGGACGGGATTTCGGGTGGAAGAAGTGGCGGTGGAGGGAGATTGTTTGAACTTGGGTTAACTGGCTTAAGAGTGTGGAGCCGGATTTATAGGTGGTGGGGAATATTGTAGACGATATCAAAGCCATTTGTCCTAGCTCTTTTGAGGAGTGTCGATTCTCTTTTGTCGGTCGTGGTGCTAACGATTTGCTCACAATCTTGTTAGGAATGCAACTTCAGCTTGTGTTGGTTCTTCGAATTGTCGGTGTCTGATTTGATTTCGTTAGTGTCTGAGTAATGTAGTCCTCAGGGTGTCTAATCCTAAAAATAAAAATTAATTAATTAATTATCGCACATGAGAGTTTCTAACTATCATATATTTAAGTCTAACTACAATACAATCCATCATTATTAAAAAATTATATTTTAGTCCCTAACTTTTATCAATATTTATAATTAGGTCTGATTTTTGTAAACTTTTAGGATGATTTTACAATTTTGATCATATATTAAATGTAACACCCATAAAAGCGTCAGAAAAATAAGTGTACTTTTACAAAATTTGTTAATGGATTTTGTGAAAACAAGAAATATAGAGACTAAAATGTAATTTTCCAATAATGATAGAGTGTATTGTAATCTGGCCTAAATATAAGGTAATTAGATGTAAATCGCTCATTTAAATATAGGGTGAGTTTCATCTGACTACCCTAGGCTTTAGTCCATCTAGACTAAATGACATTTTAAACCTTATAAACTTTGTTTGGATTAAAGTTTTTAACAGAATTTATAAAAATACACTTATACCATTAACGGTTGTATGACTGTTATATTGAATACATGACCAAAATTATAAAATTATCCCTGAAGTTTTCAAAAATAACTAACGATCCCTACAAAATATGAATTTAACAACAAGTTATGAATATTTTTAAAATAACATGACACTTCTCAAAAATTAGAAACTTAAATATAGTTTTTTATTCTAGATGGATTGCGTTGTAATTAAGTTTTCTAATATTATAGTCACACGTAATTATTCCTTAAATATAGTTTGGGATAAAAGACATGGTATCCTCCCGATAATTTCTAGGTTTTGATTGAACGTATTTCAATGGCTGCTCGTGATTGGGCGGGGCTTCACCTCGATATTCTGGTTTCGATTCGCAAAAAGATAAGGCTTATAGAAGATTTCATTACTTTTGGCTGGGTTTGCAGATCATGGTGGGAAGCTGCTCGCAATAGCAAGTACTGTTTACGTCCTCAAATACCATGGATGACATTGCCGGACGATAAAAATCATCAACTACTTTGCGAGCTCCGCAGAGAAGAAAGTATGCTGACGAAGAATCTACACATTCCAGAGAAGTTCGAGGAAATGTGTTTCGGATTGAATTACGGATGGATACTCCTGGTATCGCGAGAGTGGGAGATGAATTTGTTCCACCCTCTTTCCGGAGATCGAATCAAACTTCCTGATATCAGATCTTGCATTGAATCATATGCACGCATCTCACGTGCGGCATTATCGTCGAATCCATCTCAAACACCGGATTTTGCAGTGACGATTGTTGTGAGTTGGAGTAGGAGGCTGCTCATGTTCTCGAGTTATAATACGACTCCTGGAGACAAACGTCGGACTCGAATATTGGGAAATCTACCGCCTGGAACCATGTGGAAGGACTATCAGTACCCCGGAACCAACTGCTTGGATGTGACATATTATCAGGATCGGCTTTATGCAATTGACGATGATGGTAAGATTTGGGATTGTAGTGTTTCAGACCCTCAGGACTGTGTTCTCGTCATGGATCTTAGTTTAGCAATTATTATGAGATGTCATAGTTGGAAATATAGTGTTTTCATTGTGGGATCTGAAGGAGGCTTATTAGCTGTCGTTAGAGGCTGCTCGACCCATTTTGGAATGAATAGTTTGGCCGGTCCAGTTGAGGTGTATAAATTGGATTTGATCAATAGGAGACACGAACAGATTAAGGATCTCGGGAATAAAGCTATCTTTATCGGGCATAATATGACTATTGTCGTTGGCGATGTCTCTGGATTCGGAAGTGGATTAATGAAGCCGAATCATATATATTTGAGTCGTTTTAAGGGAACTTACTATTCTTACAGCTTGGGGGAAGGATGGTGTCCGATTTTGGAAGTTCCCATGCCCTTACATGGACTCTCTCGTACTGCAGTAGAACGTCCATTCTGGTACATGCCCTCTGTATGAGATCTTCTTCCACTTTTAACTTTTCCCATACATTTGATGTCTCTGCATTTATTTCTCGATTTTGGGGTGTGTTTTGCGTGCGTGATTCCTTGTTAAATCAGGAGACTAAAGTGATTGTGATATGAAAAAAAAATTAATTATAATATGGGAAAATTTTATAAGATTTTCCCCGTTAATTTCAACCCTTGGGTGAACGAAAATACAAAATGGCAAAATACCAAGTTAACAGTTTGAGAGTGGTTGCTTTTTATTTTTAAAGCGAAGCCTGAAGCCCCCGACAGGGGGCAACTATTAATGCATTTCAAAATCATTAAGGCTCTAAACAAACAACGGAATATCCAAAAAATCAATGCAAATCGAAACTGCACTTCTAGCTAATTTGTGGGCAGTCACATTTACAACACGTCTAACAAAGGAAAAGGGACACTACCAAATCCCGAACAAATAAGTTTAATCTCAAAGAAAATGTTCCCCACGGGGGAAAGGTTTTAGCTCCAGATTTGCTTTGATTTATAACATCCACATTACCACCTTCGGATAGTAGTGTTCAAGGGATCTTGAAAAAGGCTGCGGCGGGCGGCCTTATCAGAGACGATAATGGAAATTGGATCGTCGGCTTTGCTATGAAGTTGAGGAATTCTACCATCACGGTTGCTGAATTAATGGGGCTTCGGGAGGGTCTCCGAATTGCTTGGGATCGTAGATTGATTAAGTTAGAGGTTGAAATTGATTCCTGTTGTTTTTAACATGGTCCAGAAAGGGGTTCCGCCGGAGCATCCTCTTCGTAATGTGGTTGGAGACTGCATTAAATTTATTAGGAAGCCTTGGGACATCAAGTTTTCCCACATATGCCACGAAGGAAACAGCTGCGCAGATCACCTTGCTAAATTGGGTCACGAGTTACAAGCTGACTTGGAAGTCTGGAATATGGCTCCAAATGAATTGCGTGAACTTTTGAAAGTGGAAGCTTAGCTTTGCTGGGCTTCTTTTTTCTACCACAAAAAAAAATTACCACCTTCTAGTATGATCTTTTTCCATCCAACATCGCGCCCAGCCTAACCGCGGACAAGGCAAAAAAATTCTCGGCCAAAAACGGATCCGAGAAGTGATGTTTCCTATCAATTTCCCAACCCACACAGCAGCAGCTAGCATCCCGAGCCATATAGCATTTTCCTCTTTGAACGCCGCGCTTTTGAAGTTGATTCTGATCCATCCGTGTTCCAGTTTGCACCATTTACTCACTGCAGCAAATGGCACACTTCATCATCAATTGGCCGCGACGTCTCAGAATTCTGCAAGGCTCCATCTATAACAGTTAACGGATCAGCCTCTTTTCCTTCCATTCTTAGCCTATTATGTTGTCTCCACAAACTCCACATAACCGCCGCTGTCTTACAAAGCTGATCATTATCTAGTCGCTTGAAAGCTGCTACCATTCCTTTCAAAAAATTATTCGCCCAAGTTTGCCTAGCAAACGGACACAAAAACAGAGCGTGCGGGAGATCTTCGCCATCCTTCCCACAAGATATATCCTGTCCCACAATGGCGTTTTACCAAATTCAAACTTGTAGGCAAAATATATTGGCAACACCACGAGAGAAAGTTCCATATCTTTGGATGAACATCCGACCACCAAATCATCTGCCAAACCTTAGGATTGTCCAAATAAGTTGAAGACGCACCCTCTTGCTCCGAAATCTCCCTGGCAAGGTGATAAGCCTATTTTACTGAAAATGCTCCATTTCGTGCATAGTGCCATATAAGGACATCCAGCTGGCGAAGAGTACTAAGAGGAGTACCCAAAATAATATCAGAATCTCTCTTATGAATCACATTCCTCACCATCTCTTCATTCCACTTTCCCGTGCCTTCAATGCTCCGAACTCATTCTGGTGTCAAAAGAATGTCTGGTCTAAAACTTGGATGAAAGTTTGGTCCTTCTGGCATCCACCGATCCCTCCAAATATGAATCTTCGTACCATCACCCACTCTCCACCTCGAGCCCGCTGCCAGAAGGATCGGGACGCATGCAAACTTTGCCAAACAAAGGACAGAGATCTTCCTAGCGGGGCCTCCCATACTTCAGAATTAGGAAGTACCTAGCCTTGAAAATCCTGCTAATAAGACTGTCGAGGAATGTAATGAGACTCCATTATTGTTTAGTAGCAAAGCTAGTTTGAATAGTTTTAAACGCGGAAAACCCAAACCACAATTATCCTTCCTCTTACGGAGTTTACTCCAGGCTAACCAATGAATTTTATGAGTTTCCCGATTATTCCACCAAAATTGAGCTATATTGGATTCGATCTCCTGTAACAAAGAATCCGAGAGAAAAAATCAAACTCATGGTATAAGAGGGAATAGCTTAGAGCACTGCTTTAATATGTATTTCCTTGCCCGCTTTTGAAAAGAAACTTCTCGGAATTCTCGCTCATTCTCCTACTAATTCTGTCAATTATGTTTTTAAAAACCTCTTTTTGGATCGGCCAACCACTGACGGAAGGCCTAGGTAAAAATCAAGTTTATCCACTCATTTTACGCCCAATAAATTGGCCATAGCTGTTTGATCCTCCAAACGTGGTTACTTAGTTTTGAGAAATTTAGGGAATATTATATTTTTTGTCATACAATTATACCACTTATTCTCTTTTCGTCCTCTATTTTTCAATTTAACAAGAAGGTCACCCAACTACCATCATTTTTTTTAAATTCGTCCTTCCGTCAGTTTTGAACGTTAAATCGAATGGAACCCTAGTTTCTGGCTTATTTTGAAATGTTTTTTTCCCAGTTTGCTTATTTACATCAATTGTTGCAACTGTGAAGCTCTTCAACCTCACCATTTCAAACAATTCAACATCTTGGAGTTTACAAAGGCAAAATTTCCCGATTGAGAGAATATTTTGCAAATGTGGGTATGAATCACCATTAAAAATAACATAGACCGATTTGAATCCTGATAGAAGATTTTGGGCATGGTTGAATTATGGGGTATTTAGAATTTTCTCCCAAAATATCATTTTTCGTCCTCTATAAATGGGGTTTTTCGCTTTTAGTCCTGAACTTTTCATTTGTTTCAAAATACATCATATATGTTTCCAAAAAATCTCACTTTTAGTCCTTATCTAACTTCTATTAGAAAATTAACGGAAGTATCCAATAATTAACGGAAGGACTAAAAGTGTGATTTTTGGCAAAAGTTCTGGACTAATTTTGAGACAAATGAAAAGTTCAGGACGAAAAGTGAAAAATACTATTTCTAGAGGACTAAAAATAATATTTTCCCAACTTGTAATTTGGTGTTATATACTAATTTTCTTCTCTTTTAATTTTGATCCAGCTTCAAGAATGATTTTCGGTTTTTATAGGTGGTTGGATCCAATTTTTCGTAATCAGGCCAAAAAATTTAACCTAGGATTGCGTCGGGATAAGAGAAATTTGGAACACAAGTTCCAAAACTCACACTCCAGCATGTTGGAAACACCAAACTGACGAAATTGAACTTCTATGGGTG
>JBBMKE010000008.1:11617752-11635601 GCA_037834125.1 Lippia alba
CATCATATATTTTGCACTTTATTATTTACTAAAAGAAGTGTTAGAAAAAAGTCAATCCCCTTAATTAATGCTAAAACATGTTAAGTTTATTTCAATCAAAATTAATTAAGATTTTTATATTTAATTGTTTCTTTAATTAGGTGGACTCAATTAATGACTTGACAAAAATATAATATTATTAATCGATAGTTTTAAATATATTGAAGATTTTGTTATTAATTATTAATTGAACATTCCTTACGCCCTTTCTATATATTATAGTATAGATATAAATTTAGATATAAATATAAATTTATTAATTTAGATTTAAAAAAATTAATTAATTGGATGGAGTAATTTAAGCAATTAATTAATTCATTTATTAATTCACTATTAAGAAATTAATTATATTGACACTCAATTAAAGTTCTTGAATTTATTTTATAATTTATTATTAGGATAAATAAAAATAAAATTAATTTATATCTCATAAAATAATTAATAGTGAATTTATATCAAATAAGAAGATTTATTTTGAAACTATCAATAATAATCTTTTTAAATATTAAAAATAATTTAAAATTCTAAGAATTATACATTAGAAAAAAAATACACATGAAAAATCACATTATGAATTTTTTCAAAGATAATTATTTTTCTTAATTACTATTTATTTTCATATAAAATAATATATAAAATAAAAATAAGCCAATTATAGTTTTTCTATTTATTAAAAATCTAAAAAAAAAACAAAAAATGTGATTTAGTCAAACTTGCCAAATATAATTGTTTTCCTTAACTTGCCAAATATAATTGTTTTCCTTACTTATTACTTACTTTTATAATAAAATAATATATAAAATAAAAATCAACCAATCACATTTTTTATTTGATTAAAAAGCTCAAAAAATCCACAAAATTCCACATCATCAAAATGCACAAAAAGTCATAAAGTCAAACATGGTTTTCAAATATATAATAGTATAGATTTCTTTATTAAATTGTAGATATCTCACAATGATCGGTGGCCTCACTAAATTTGATACATCTCATATAATGTGATATAGTTGTTTAGGATATTTAAAGTTGTCCACTATAATGATTTGAATTTAGTTTATTTTGTTAATTTTAATTGTATGCTTTTTTTTCCCTTTTTGAAATCACATTTTAGTTCAAGAAGAATTTTATTCTCAAACGTTATTAGTTTTTATCTTTTTTTTCTAAATTAAGATATTCATCGTCGACTAAATTAATTAATTTCCTCGTTAAATTATGATAACTATAACTTCCTTGAATTATGGGCACTCCTAGGGTTATATGTTATTAGTTTTATTTGTTAAATCATGACCTTCATTGTCGATTAAAATTATTAGTTTCCTTTTTAACTGCAAACATCTCATATCTTAGTTGAATAGTTGGCATCTCATAGGATGGATATGTAGCCAGGAAATTTAAAGTTTTCTATATCTAAAGTTTGGATTCGAACATCTAACATTATTAAAAATGAATAAGTTTCTTTCACTTTGCAACACCCTTATAATTTAAAACATATCTAGATTTCTAGAAGTAAGAACGTAAAATATTTAATACATTATAGTTTAACAAGAGACCTCCATAAATATATAAACTTATAGTCACCATCAGGTGGTGTAGTTTAGAGGTGCTATGCTAGCTTAATGAAAAACTTAGAATTTAAATCTCTTACGACGCGATACCATGAATCAAAAATTTGTTTCGCCCACAATACCAAAAGAGCTGAAGGCATACCAAGCAGCCACATGAGATCTTAGCCATGGCAGATTCGTTCCTCGGTCAGCTGCAAGCCACTGTAGAGGTGGCTGATTCGATTGGAAGTGATAGGGTGATCTCGCGTTGGAAAAAGCCTGACCAAGGGTGGATAAAAGTTAAATTTGTTGGTACCGTTTTCAAGTAAGAGAATGTTATATGCATCAAATTCGTTGCTAAAGACTCAGAAAGAAAGTGTGTAGTTTGGGAGACGGATAGGAAAATATTCACAAATGACCCTAAAATGGCGGAATCTTATGCCGCTTTTTCGGCGGTGAAACTTGCTCGCGACTTTGGTTGCTCTCAAGTGATTTTCGAAGCAGATAACCAAAACATCATAAATCAAGCGAGAAGCAGGATCGAATATCTTTCGCCTTGGACAATGTCTTCAAAGATATTTCTTATGTTTCTTCCACCTTTAGTGGATGCAAGTTTTCTCGTGTTAGGCGTGATACGAATGTTATTGTCCATCTTTTAGCTCCTAATGCGGCCTTAACCTGTGTTGGTTCTTCCAATATTCCTTTATATGAGTTGGATAACGTTTTTGTTGATTTAAATTAAGTTTCGAGATATTATGCTAACTTAATCAAAAATTTTGATTTTGAATTTCTTAGGACGCAACTATGAATAAAGAAAACTTTACACAACATACAAAAAATATGAATTCAGCATATAGAAGTTGTTGTTGAAGTCGAGTTCCTCAAAATGCAATTATAACTGATACGGAACACTGTCCACTTTGAATCTAAAAACTATAGGAGAAAAAAACAACACATGAAAGAAAATAAGAAGGAAAACAACAGAAGAAAATTGAGCCCATCCAAAATTTCCGGCAGAAAGTATCGTCATTCGTCACCCAACATCGGAGCCGTCCAACTCTGGTTAAAGTTGCTAACCATGGTTAGTTAGGTTAGCACTGCTATGGCCGCCTAACTCCACACACACACGAACACGCATTGTGGGTGTGCAGTGAAAAAGAAGACAGCCTAACCACGTTCTGTGAAAACAATCCAAAGTTACTCCAAAAATATATACAATTCATGTATGTATAGAGAGAGAAACCAACAAATCAATGCGTTTATATTAATATGTTTCTTGGGATGCCACAATGCCGTTTCTCTCTCTAATCCTCTCTCATACTTCATCTCCTCTAGAGAAACAAGGAAGAAGAAAAGGAAACAGGGGAAAATAGTGTATCTAATTTATTCTTGCAGCAGAGATATCATCTGGGTTTTCATCATTTTGCCTTGGTTGATTCCGTTCTTGGATTAAATTATGTGAATGAGTGAATCAAGTGTAGTGTTCAAAAGGGGTGGAGTTTGATGTTTGATGCATGGTGTATTGTTCATGTATGAGCTTTGATTGAGGATTGAAACAACTTTAGGTTTTTATTGAGAAAAAAGGGGTAAAATTTGGTGTAATCATGGCGAATAGAGGGGGGTTTTCTCAGCAGCAGCATAGCAATTTTTCAGCTGAAGGTCAAACTTTGGATATGGCTCTTAATATGATTCTCTGTCGTGTTTAATTCTGGAAATTTATAATCTTTTTTGCTTTCTTTTGGTGAAATTCAGGTGGTGTAGGAAAAGATTTGTTGTACGAGGAGTTATGGAAGGCCTGTGCAGGGCCTTTGGTGGATGTTCCGAAGGTTGGAGAAAGAGTGTATTATTTTCCGCAAGGTCATATGGAACAAGTAAGTTTTCTTTGAAATTTGGAAATTTTGTGGGGATAAAGAAAAAAGAGAACTTGGAAGAAATTTAAGTGGTGTTTTACTATTTGGATCTTTGTCTGGAATACTGGATTAAAGTTGAAAGTTCTTCAATTTCTGTTTTGTGGGATCTTTCCTTTAGTTTCATCTGATGTGTATATGCCCTTTCTGTAGTTGGAGGCTTCAACGAATCATGAATTGAATCAGAGGATACCGATGTTCAATCTGCCTTCGAAAATTCTTTGTCGTGTCTGTAATATTCAGCTGTTGGTATGCTTTTCTTTGTTCATAAATTCCTTTTTATGTTGCCAATTGAAAGATTTATCGAATAAAGCATAATTATAAAGTAGAACAGTGAGTGATTTGAGAAATTCTCTTCTACATAGGCTGAACAGGAAACCGATGAGGTTTATGCACAGATTACTTTGCTGCCGGAAACAGATGTAAGAATTCGTTCAAGTTTTCGTGATTTTAATTGTGGAGAAATTGCTGAAATCAATTTGTGAAAGTTGAAAATTGTTTTTGGTTGAACAATTTGTAGCAAACTGAGCCGACAAGTCTTGATAGCACTCCTGAAGAGCCTCCTAGACCTCCAGTTCACTCGTTCTGCAAGGTTTTGACAGCTTCGGATACTAGCACCCATGGTGGATTCTCGGTCCTTAGAAAACATGCTAATGAATGCCTTCCCCCTCTGGTAATGATCCTTTTTTTTTGTTGTATTTACTTTTGTTTTATTATTACATTTGTTGGGAGTTTGCGTATTGTTTCCTTTTCTTTTCCTGTCTAATTGTGTGCTTGTGTGGTGCTTCTTTGGATCAGGATATGTCACAGCCGACGCCGATGCAGGAGCTTATAGCCAAAGATCTGCATGGGATTGAATGGCATTTCAAGCACATATTTAGAGGTTATATTAGATCTCTTTTAAAATTCAGAGTGATCATTTTCTTAGGAAATCATTGATATCTTGTTAGACACTGACATACGTGGACTAACTCCCATGGAAATTGCTGTCTTCCTAAATGTACCCCTCTAACAATGAAAATGATAAGTATACTCAATGATAAACTCCAAAATTAGATATTCAGGGGCAGATTAGTAAATTGAAATGAATGATATATGCAACGTAATTGGAATTTCATTAATTGCAAATGCTGTTTTCATAATTGAAAGGGTACAAATTTTAATATTGCATGCTCCTGGGGGTCTGGACGTAAATAATTATCTATTTATATTTCTAATATAAAAAATCTATTCTTATGATAAACAATATTGTTCATACATACTCTTTTGTGCTTTTTGGTTGATTGATTTACTGTGGCACTCAAGTTTTTGGAGAGGAAATTAAGATGTATTTTCATGTAACCTAAACAGGTCAGCCTCGGAGGCATTTGCTTACAACAGGATGGAGTACATTTGTTTCTTCCAAGAGATTAGTTGCTGGAGATTCTTTCGTGTTTCTGAGGTATAAACAAGTTTTCTTACTCAATTAATTGTATAAGATGTTTCTTCTTAACAAAATCTAATTACAAGTTTGATGTTATTTCTAGAGGAGAGAATGGCGAGTTACGTGTTGGGGTGAAGCGCCATGCTCGGCAACCAAGCTCAATGCCGTCATCTGTCATTTCAAGTCAAAGCATGCACCTTGGCGTTCTTGCAACAGCCTCTCATGCAGTTTTAACTCAAACCCTCTTTGTTGTTTATTACAAGCCAAGGTTTGATATACTTTTCTTTTCTCCCATCTTGTTGCATTCTTGGATTATAGACCTATAATATGTCTCTTTTTCTTGGTCAATCCTTTAGGACAAGTCAATTCATTGTAAGTTTGAACAAGTATCTAGAAGCTGTTAGCCAAGAATTTGGAGTTGGCATGAGATTCAAGATGCGTTTTGAGGGAGAGGATTCTCCTGAGAAAAGGTTCATTTTTTCCCAGTATACATTAGCTAATTCTTTTTTGTAAGATAATAGCTTGCTTAATGTGATAAAATTACTCATTTTCTTTTGCTTTTTCTTTTTCAAAATTTGGGCAGGTTTTCAGGTACAATTGTTGGGGTTGAGGATATGTCTCCTCACTGGGAAGATTCTAAATGGCGATCATTGAAGGTTGATACATATGCTGATAGTTCTTTCACCTCTTTGGTTGCACATGGCAATTATTATTGGATGGTTGATTAATTTCTTTCTTTCCATTTTTATGAACAATTCTAGGTTCAATGGGATGAACCTTCTTCCATTCCAAGACCAGACCGAGTTTCTCCTTGGGACATAGAACCATTTGTGGCTTCGTCTGTGCCCACCAGCCTCGTGCAGCCACCAATGATGAAGAATAAGAGGCCCCGTCCTCATGCTGAAACCCCTTTTTCTGGTTAGTCATGTTTGGATGCATTAGTGTAGAACTTTACATTGTTATACAAGCAATATTAACCGTATAAAATTGTCTCAGTTTGTGTGTCGAATTGTTGGATTGGCAAAGAAACCTTATTTCCATATTGATAAACGTATATATGGTGCCATTACTTTAATTTGTCAAATCGATTAAAAAACTGTGGGCCACATTATTTCAATGAAAGTAAGTTTTGTTAGTGTTCCGAATGTGACAAACAAGCATGCTTTGATTGGGAAAAAAGGTTGGAAAACAAGGAAAAAATTGGTCGAAATAAAAAACAGATTCCAAGAATACTAGAATATGGATCCCTCTTTCAAATATTTTTCAGATTTCCATTTTTATTTTATGCCATGCAATGTACAATTTATTTATGTTTTCTCTTGCCTTAATTGTAGAAACGATAACTTCAACTACATCAGCTGCCTGGAATCTCTCTCACGAGTCCCGACAAAGGAGCAACCATATAGCTGGATCACATGCTAATCAGTCGGATGATGTTCCCAACCTTGTAAAACATAGTACATTGAGCACTCAGTTTGCTGAAGAAATTGAAGAGAGTAAAACTGGATCAGCTTGGTCTGTTATTTCAAACAATTCGGCTCCAAGCTTCACGAAACAGAGTAATAGCATAAAACCAGATACGTTTGCAACGTGCAGATTGTTCGGGTTTGACTTGATAAGTCCTTCCATGGTTCCAGTTTGTGAGGATTCTCCTCTAAAAGCAGTTGAAGCTCCTCAAGATGCAGGTGAAGTATGCATTCCTAGTACACTTTTCTCGGATGATTCAGAGCAAAGATATAGTGTGTATAATGATTCAAATGAAGTGAAGAAAAGCAAATTAGAATTACCAATAAAGGAGATTCAGAGCCGAATCAGTCACTCTACTAGAAGTCGCACCAAGGTATTGGAAAGTTGAGAAAATTTTGAAGATTTAATATTTCAAATTAAACAATTAAAAAAGAAATTGAACAAACTATTCTGACTTTTATTTGGAATTTCCTTTTTTAAGGTACAAATGCAAGGTGTTGCAGTTGGTCGTGCTGTAGACTTGACTACATTGAATAGTTATGATGAGCTTATCACTGAACTTGAAGAAATGTTTGAAATTAAGGGGGGGCTACGGCCCCGAGATAAATGGGAAATAGTATTTACTGATGATGAAGGGGACATGATGCTTATGGGTGATGATCCATGGCTGTAAGTTTCCTCTTCCTTCTTTTTCTCAGTGCAACTACTACAATAAACCAAAACTCGTATATGTTGTCAGTTCATGTGTTTGATGTAGTTTAATTTTCTCACAGAGAATTTCGCAACATGGCTCGAAGGATTTTCATATGTTCTAGCCAAGTTGTCAAGAAAATGAAATCAAGTGGATTTAACCTGGAAAATCTTGGAGAATGAAGCCGCTCTCCATTTCTCGCGCATATTTGCTTGTTTCAATCAGTCACTGTTTGTCGAGAATGTGACTCCGATTTTGTTCAGCTTAAAGTCAAGCCGGATAATTCGCGGTTGCAAGATTGGCTTTGTTAGGGATCACATAGAGTTCCTGAGTTTCTGGACAATCATTCGGTAGGATTTAGATTATGTGCATAATTAGGGGTGGCTCTTGTCTAATTAATGTGTATGTAAATAGTTGTGTTTGAAATCTTGTATTGATCATTCCAGTAAAAGGGTTAATTCCTAATGTAGATGGATCCATTAAACTTAATGCAATGTGGTTTAACGTTTCACACTTAATTTACTGTATATTTAATTATTATAATTTTGTGTAATATTAATCTGAACACGAACTCAAGTTTAAACCTGTGGCTCCAATATAGTGAAAATAACTAAAAGAAGCTATGGAATTCAAGTACAGAACTATATTTTCACTTATTTGACTCAGGTTCGAGCTCGAACGCGTGCAAGAACTCTCAACAAATAAAATAACATGAGGTTTTTTAAAATAAAACTATTAATATTAACAAATATATGGAGGTTAGAATAGTAATATCAAGTTGTCTTCAAACGGTTAGCTTAATGGTATGCATTTACATCTATAAATTAATTGATCACGAGTTCGAGCCACATTAAGAGTAGTTGGTAACAGATAAGGTTCGAATTATACGAAGCTCTGGATACAAAATATTATATTATTTGATGGTTTTGGATGAAATTTTTTAAGTGGATCTACTTTTAACACAAAAGTAGAATCATCTGTCGTGCCGGCTTGAATCAAATTTCCTGATTTTTCGGGTCAGTTCTTTATGTTTCGATGAAGATATTATTGACGTGAAAAGACCAGTTATGCCGTTGTTGACGATAGGAAAGCTAGAAGTTAGGAGATTTTGTAGTTACTTATTTTTGTATAATTATTCTCTTCCTTATATCTAACTTAGGGTTGTTGTATATTGTATCTATTTATACGTTCTGTGTACAATGATTTTTTTACAGAATAGTGAATACAGAAATACTTATTCCCAACAATGGCATTCTCTATAACAAACATGGTATCAAGGCGGGTTTAATCGGATCAATTCCTTGCTCATCATCTACCGTTCCAATCTTGGCCATGGGGGAACCAACCGAGCGAGTCTAGCACCGACAAGGGTTCTCCAGCAGCAAAATCCCTAGCTACCCAATTAGCAAGTTTACTGCATAACCTACATCCACAAATAGAATAAATTCAACCACCTTTACCACAAACCATATCAATTAGCATCAAATTGAACCAAACAAATTACTCCCTTTGGGCTCGACTGATACGGATGGCCATTGGGGGTAGAGGGAAGTTGAACCATATTACAGAAATACCTACAACACCATCACCGGACCAACCGGGGTACCACAAGTGGGAATAGATCGACCTAGTGGTCTGTTCATAGCTTGAAAGGCTGAAGTACTTTCTCGGAATCGAAGTAATGAGATCCAAGAAGGCCATATACATCTCCCAGTGAAAGTTTGAGCTTGATTTATTGGCTGAGACAGGATTACTGGAGTGTCGACCGGTTGATACTCCCATGATGGTCAATCACGGGCTAAGAATAGTTGAGGGAGAGACAGATAAGGCACAATATCAACACTTGGTAGGGAAATTAATCTACTTGTATCACTTACGACCCGATATAGTCTATGCAATAGGGGTGTTGAGTCAGTTCATGCATCAGCCTCAGAAGGAACAGTTGTATGCGGTGGTCAGGGTTTGCCGATACTTAAAGGGGGTGTCCAAGACGAGGGGTTATGTTTTAGAAGAATGGACATCTCGACATTGAGACCTACACTGATGCTGATTGGGCTGGAAGTCCAGGGGACCGAAGATCCACCTCTAGCTACTTTACTCTTGTTGGAGGAAATGTGGTGACATGGCGAAGTAAGAAATAGAAGGTGGTCGCACTTTCAAGTGCAGAGGCAGAGTTCAGAGGGATTGCTCGAGGAGTAGCAAAAGTTCTTTGGCTAAGAAAACTACTTAAAGAAATTATCGTTCAGATGACCAGGACTGCGATTAGTATATCCGAGAATCTCGTGCAACATGATCGTACAAAACATGTAGAGGTGGATCAACACTTTATTAAAGAAAAGATTGAGGAAGGAGTAATCAAACTAATGTTTGTGAGGTCAGAGGATTAACTAGCGGATATCTTGACAAAAGCGGTTAACGGTAGGATTTTTAGGGAAGTCTTGAGCAAGATGCACATCAGAGATCCAACGATATAACTTGAGGGAGAGTGTTAACGATAGGAAAGCTAGAATTTAAGAGATTTTGTAGTTACGTATTTTTGTATAATGATTCTCTTCCTTCTAGCTTAGGGTTGTTGTATATTGTATCTATTTATACGTTCCGTGTACAGTGGTTTTTTACAAAATAGTGAATACATAAATACTATTCCCAACCATGTCACTCTCTATAGCAAACAACCATGTGCGTATATTGAAGTTGATTTGCTATAACTTTTGAAAAAAAAAAGTTTGAACCTTTCATACCAGGATTTAACTTGAATTCAACCGATTGTGTAAGAATGATTTCCACCGTATTGTCGAAAGAATGTGCATATTGGGTACGATGAAAAAGATTGCTAAAGTAGTATAAAAAAGATCCGTAATTTGTGCGAGGTGATTGATAGGAAACGCACCAGAGAGTGCACTAAAAAAATGAACCATGATAGTGACCGGCCACCTGATGGCGCCAGTAGTGGCACGATGCCTAATGGGGACTAAGGAGGTGGACCTACGATAACTTGAGTTCCAAAAACATAATCATACCCAAAACTAATCATTTGACCAGAATTAACTCAATGGGAAATCATAAAAAAATTCTCAACTATTGTCTAAGCTAGCCACCTTTGGCGCAACTCAATGATCTCTAAACTCAATCCTTTTTTATTTCTACTGACGCTTTGCTGTCGTGAGACACTCATTTCTACTGCCACTTTGCTTCTTCGATTTCTACTATAGTCTTCCTTATTTGCCATGGATCATCTGGTTTATTCGAATGGATTTGCTCGTTTGCCCAATGGGGTGATTTATTTACCAAATGGGATGGTTGTCTTACCAAATAAGAACATGCTAGTGCTTGGTAATAGACTTTGGCATATTGTCGGCCCTTACCGCTGGAGCATGGGTAGGGCAGCAACACTTGAAAGCTCAACAACAGGGCTTTTGGTTTGGTGTTAACAATGAGCAGCAGGGGTTTGAGTTTGGTGGTAATCAGCAGTAGGATGTTAACAATGAATAACAGGGGTTTGAGTAGAATCCCTTTCTCTACTTCGACCCGATGGTTTTTTTAAATGATATTCATTTTCCTGTTAACCAGCAATAGGATGTTATTAATGGGCAACCTAATTTCTTTGAAGGACATAATAACTTTAACCTTCTTCAACTGCTTGAGTATAACAAAGCCGAAGAAATGGATGCCGGTGAAGTCGAAGATGAATAGAAGATTAAAAAGGGTGGGTTATTTTATTATGCATGCTAAGCCTATGACTTCAAGATTAATTGAATTAGGTAGTATGAATTTTTGGGAATTAATGACAAGAAAGTAGTGCAGAACCAATGCTAACTATTATTTCATATTTATGTGTTCAAAAAAATCAATGAATTCTCTTGCATTTCAATTTTAAAAAATAAATTTAAAAAAATCTCTAAACTCAATCCTCAAATACACATTTTGGACCATCTAACCATGACCAAGAGGGGTTGACTCTACTTAATAAAAATTAGCCTAGTCTCTTACTCCAAAAATGGGATCGTCGCAAGTCAACATCTGTCAGTCAAGCAGCTGAGTTTGAGCGCCTCTGCGGCGCCTTTCTATGTAGTAGTGCCTTCGCTAAAATTATTGCAACAAGGTATAGAAAATTTACATTACGAGGAGAAATCAATGGATGAGAAAAAATTAATAATTGATAGGTAGCAGACATTGATACTATTGTTGGCAAGATTGTAGATCGGGCTCTCCCAATGAATGAAAAAAAAGAAGAAAAATAAGGAAACGGCCAAAGTTTGAAAAAAAAACACTCCGGAATATTTTTAGAATCCTCCAGAGTTGACTCCTAAAAGTCTCCTACCAGAAATTAAGTCGATTATCAATACTGTTTTAGGTGAAGAGTTAGAACAACCAATTTATCGAGAGAATTTGCTCTTGCATTAAAAAATGCCAAGTTGTCAGGTGCAAAGCTAGCAGATATGGATTTTTTCGCAGATGTGGCACAATTGAATTTTCATTTGGATCAGACGAAGTTACAAATCCAGTTAGCGGAGACACGTTTGGAGTTGCAAAAGACATCTTTAGAGTTAACCAACCAAAAATTGGTCTCCGCAACTGCTGAACTGGATTCGATACCAGGAAATGAAGAGGATTTATTGACAACCATCGATCAATTGACTTTAAAAGTTGGTGAATTGGAACAAAGAAAGACTTACAACAAAGTTGTACTGGATGACCTCAAAGGGGAGATAGATAAGGCTAAAGAGCAGTTTCTCAATGCATCAAATCAGATGGATGAAATATCAGGGTGGATGCATAAAGTAACAACTATGATGGAGGCGCATGTGACAAAATGGGTGGACCGAGCGGACCGAGCAAATGTTGATGATGATATGGGTGGAGCAGATGTTGATGATGATATGGGTATGGGTGGAGCAGGCAAAAATTGACTTTGGGCTAATTAAGTAACTGACTTCGGGCTAATTAGGTTTCAGCAATAGTAAGTGCTCTTATGTATTTTGTCTTTTGATTTTGTGTTGTTTGTATGAAAAAACATAGCTCCTTTTAGTTTAGTTAGGAAGTGTTAATTAGGCAATATTATTTTTTTTTGAACTAACACTTCCTTAAACTACTAACTTTCAAGAATCAACACAATATCCATGTTTAGTTTGTCCATGTCAAATCATCATATGTGTATTAGTTAAGGACATTAATGTCTTGTATTTTGAAGAAGAATGGTTGTTTAAGAGCATTGAATGGAGCTATTTAACAATTGCTAAAAAAAATAAATAAATAAAAAATTGAGAGAATTGTGTTATTTACCAATTCACGAAGTGTTTGAAGATGATCTAGAAACAATAAAAAAGATGGTTCTTTTCAGACGTTTAAATTCGTTAATAAAAATATGGAGAAGACGTTATTTTTACAAGAAATTATGGAAGTACTAGAGGTTTGCAAAAGATTTCTGTCCAGAGGTGTTTGCCTCGATAGACTGTGAACTTTTACAGATAGGAAGAATTACATCTGATTACCCTGCATTTAGGCCTACTTACAACTAATCCACGCTTTTCAAAAAATTACAAATTAGTCTCTAACTTTTGAGAATCATTTATGGTCCCTAGGGTTCCGTTATGTCATTCTAAAAATACCCCTGATTTATCGTTAAAGTCATATTTTGTAGGGATCGTTTTGTTATTTTTGTAAACATTAGGGATGATTTTGTAATTTTGGTGATAAATGTATTTTTACAAATTCCGTTAAGGGACCTCAGACCAAACAAGATTTATAGAGACTAAAATATAATTTTTTGATAATGATGGATTGCGTTGTAATTTAGCATAAATACAGGGTAGTCAGAGTAATTCTCTCTTTACAGACACTAAAGATCTTGATATAAAAGATAGAAAAATTAACTATTACCAATATAGACACTAAAGATCATGATATAAAAGATAGAAAAATTGAGGATTTTGATCAAAATAATTTTTATGAAGATATTTTTGGTCTGAATATTTTATTTTTTATTTTTTTTGGGTACAAAATGTTTTATTGTTTGGGCCTTGGGGAGTAATACTTCATCAATACTATCTATTAAGCAAGAAAGATAGGTGGTATATTGGACTTGGTTTCTAATTTTTTTTATTTAATTAATTTATTTTTTTCACCACTACAAAATGTGTGTTATTTATCTATTAGCTCAACTTTTTTCTCACCTGGCTTTTATTCTCTTCTTTAATATTCCTTTTTATGTTTTTGCCATATTTTTTAATTTATATTTTAACTATTTTTCATTAATATATAATTATTAAATTCATATTAAAATAATAATTTAATTTAATATATTTACATAATAATAATTATTATTATTTCTTTGCATACGCATTAAGGATGGGGAATTACTAGTTTTTTTTTTCAATTTTCTTGACCTCATTATTATTTTCATTTTCTTTGTTTTCTTGACCTCAATATTATTTTTGTTTTCATATTTTTTATATAGAGTCCTCTATAAAATTTCTTTTCTTACAAGAAAAACCAGCAGTCTCCCATAACTTCTCATGGGTTGGAATATTTTTACTTACTTCCTCAAAATACAATTACATGAATTTATACTACATAATAGGATATAAATACTAAACTTTATATTATATTATGTGAAATTTGTATGAAGAAGTTATGTAAAAATGAAATGCCGCATTGGAGAGTTTCGGCGAACTCCCCGAAAAACAAATTGGGTTCAAGATGATAACAAATAGGTCACGAATTCTAGTCACATTAAGATTGGGCCGTGGCCTGCGGGCATAGACAGTAGGCCCAATATCACAGGTCATTAAACTCTGGTTACAAATAGTTCGCTCCACCAACCTACCCGGTTTCGAGCAAAGTTTAGCTTCCTTTCTTGCGCAACAGTAAGAGCGACATTGAAAAACCCTCAAAATTTGGGAGATTATTGAAGCAGTTCGAGAATTCTAGCCGGAAAATCATTAGATGGATCCGAAGATCACAGAGGTGTCGCAAGTTTTCGAGAGATTCAAAGCGGCGTTTGTGCGCAAGGATTTCGAAACTTGTACCAAACTGCTGTCTCAGCTGAAGGTACTGCTTCAAATTACGAAGAATTTGTTTTTCCGGTCAATTTACAATTTAGGGGCTTTTGGGAAGCAGGAATTGTAGTATGTTTCCGCATTTTGATGGTTTTTGGTTGAATTTATGAAGTTGATTGGAAGACCTGGTTTGTTGATTGATTTTTCCGTGTTTAGGTTTTAGAATTGGCTGAGAGGATTGGGAGGATACAGAATTCTATTTTGTTAGTGGCTTAAGGTTGTTTCTGTTTACCTGCAATGTGTGTTAGAACTACTTGTCGAGGAAGTTAGATCCGATAATTTCACTTGAATTTGTGGGATTTGCAACTTTTCTGTTTCTACACGTTTTCCATGTTCAGATGGGAAAGTGAAGAGCGAATTTGGTTGCATAAAAACACATGTCCAACCGTACAGCAAAATTGGTGTTCGTTTGTTCCGATTGTTTGATAGAGTCGCAACTTAATGGATGCCTATGTCAATTTTTCGTTTGGAACTGAATGGAAAAGTATAAGTCATTGTTATAGATTGATGTTTGTAGATACATGGTGCTAGTGCTTATATGAATGTTGTAACAGGTTTCACTGACGGGGTTCAAGAGTCTACCTCCATTATTTCAAGAAACACCAAATGCCACCCAGGAATTGACACTAGCGAGTAAGATTAATTTGTACCATTGTGATGGTATTCATTGTGATAGGTTTGGTTTTACTTTATCTTAAGTCCTCTGGATTTGAACCATTTTCAGGGGACATATATGAGCATGCAGTTGTGCTAAGTGTGAAGATTGAGGATCAGGATGCTTTTGAGAGAGATTTTTTCCAATTGAAGCCTTACTATACTGATGCCCGGTAATTATCCTTGTTTAACTGCTGCACACATAATTATTTTGCAAATGACATCCAAGGTTTCCATGGAAAGGTTGGGAGCATTGTATGGTTTTTTGTTCAAGATCTACTGATGCTAACTTCCCTGGTGCTAACTTCATCTGGGGCTTATATCATATTTGTTCTTTAAGAATATTGTGCAGTTGCACGGTGTAAACATTTAGACAGGACTACTAATTCACGTGTTGCATATACAATTGATACGAAAGCTCTAACTTTGAGGATATATTTATGTGCATACTACATTTTGCTTCCTTTTTGATACTTCATATTCTTGAATCATGGACAATGTACAAGCTGATTGCTCTGATGCAAGACACTCTTTAGGGACACTGTATGTCAATGGACTTTAATCCAACTTGTCTCTGTACATGTTCTGATTGGAGTAAAACCCAGGGATATAAGTATGATTTTAGGTTACTTCTTTCTTTAAGTTTGTTTCTTTTTTAATTTTTTCCATTGCGGGTTATAATCATTTTAGAGTTGATATTTTGGGTTAATGACAATGTTCATGACTCTTTATTCATGTGATTGAGCAGTGGCCGGATCCCACCTTCCCCTCAAGAGTATCCCATTTTAGGACTCAACCTTTTGAGACTCCTCGTGCAAAACAGAATTGCTGAGTTCCACACAGAGTTGGAGTTACTTTCTCCAAGTGCTTTGGAGAATCCTTGTATCAAGCATGCTGTTGAACTTGAGCAATCCTTCATGGAGGGAGCTTATAACCGTGTGCTGAGTGCTAGACAGACTGTACCTCATGAAACTTATGTCTATTTCATGGACTTACTTGCAAAGACAGTCAGGTAAAGTATCTGAACTTATACAGACATTCATGAGCTATGTATATGTAGACAAATTGGTGACTTTATATATTACTTTTGTTGTTGAAATTGGTAATTCGCTCAAGTATTCATACCCCTTTTAGTTTCTCGGTTACAAAGAAGGGAAACTATCTTTTTTTCTTAGCATGTTGTGATATGTTCGTCAGCTAATGCCTAATCTGAGAGGGTGGTCTCTTAAAAAACTTAGTTGCTTAGTAGAGGATAATCAATGCCTAATAACAGTTCAATGCATGATATTTTGTGATTAAATGCATTTCTTGTTAGTTTTCTGTTTCCTCCCTTTCTTTGCATTACCCTTTACGTATTGGGCTTCCTCGGTGGAAAAGATGTTGAATGTGATTATTGGTGTAATTTTTGTCATAGTTGTCATGGTTTGAATTTTTCCCTGAGTGTTCTGTTTTCCTTTCAGCTCTCATTTTCCTTGACTTACCATCAATATTTCACTGGATCCTTATTGAGCTGTAATTTAGGCCTCATTTGTTGAACACCATTGTGTACTATAGTCCTTGACATGTGTGTTAAACTTACCTTTTCTGCCGCTAGCTTCAGTAATAGAAACCGAACCCAATTTCTAAATGGTTGAGACATGATTTTTTGTGTCATTCTAGAGATGAGATTGCTGGATGCAGCGAGAAGGCTTACGACGCTCTCTCCGTAAAGGATGCTCGTCAAATGCTGCTGTTTTCTTCAGACAAAGAGCTACTTGATTATATTCAAGAGGTATTAGAAAAAAGCATCTTTATTATCTTGTTGCCTCTCTCTCTCTATATATATACATGTACATATGTAGATTTTGTTGAAGATTGTAGCATTGGTGATAATAGTAATATTTGGACAATGTAGGAGCACCCCGAGTGGGAGATTAAGAACGGCTCGGTGTATTTCCAAAGACCAAAAGAATCCGTACCTTGCAAGGAGATTCCATCTTTGCAGCTGATCAACCAGACACTCAGTTACGCAAGGGAGTTGGAGAGGATTGTATGATCAATGATCGATGTTGTGCCTTCCCATGATATTTGTTCTTCCTTCCATCTTTTAAACCTTCTTCATTCTTCTTGTTTTTTCTGTGTTTCCGACAACTACCTAGACAAGAACCGCAAAAAATCTGTAGTTGATAAAACCAATTTTCCTATTCAAAAGTCTGTTTTTTCTCCTACTGTCTGTTTGTACTCTGTACTGCATCTGCTTTTAGTTTTTAAGCTGTTTATTCAGACTATGATTTGCTTGTTTGTTATCTTGAGTAATGCAATCTTGCTAGTTTGTCTGGGATGCTGGAAAATACAGATATATTATTGTTTTCAGAAGTGTGAATGTTTTTGGAAACTTATTGTTTGCAGAAACATGAACATTTCTCTTTATGTTTGAAGGTTTTAATTAAATTTCAATCTATTTTGCAGATAATGTAATCTTAATATAATTAATAAGGATTCTAGTTACATTCTCCCTTCATACTTATTATTATATTTTACCAATCATATTTGTTATTTTATTTTATCAATGGTCATTTGATTCAAGTGGGCAAGAGTTTGAGTTAATTTAAACAAGGTTTTGGGTTCGACCCTTAACTCAAGTGGATAGAGGTTTGAGGCTCTAATGCACCGACACTTCTAAAAATATTATGTTGCCGTGCCGTGTCGTGTCGTGTTGTGTCGGACACGCGTGTCGGACACCGTGTCCGACACTTCTCACGTGGGAAATTAAAAAAAATCCGTGTCGCCGTATCCGTGTCCGTGTCGTCGTGTCCGTGTCCATGCATCATAGGTTTGAGGTCATTTAAATCAATTTTCAGGCTCAAATCTTATGAATATAAAAGACTATGTAAAGATTCCGTACATTCACTACTTCAATAAAAAATAGTTCTCATGAATATAAAAAACTACGTAGAGAACATTCAAACATTTCACTACTTTAAATAAGATCTCAGGTTCAAATCTTATGAATATAAAAGACTACGTAAAGATCTAATTTTATGAATATAAAAGAATACATAAAAATCCCCGTACATTCACACATTC
>JBBMKE010000008.1:11666253-11679467 GCA_037834125.1 Lippia alba
TCACAATTGCGAGCCCCGGTCCTTTTGTTGGATAAATTTTTTAAATTCCGCTGCTTTTCTGATTCTGTTTTCCAACAAATTCATGACAGCCCTATTAACCCCCCCCCCACACACTTAAAGCATGTTGTCCTCAACATATAAAGAAAGAGAGATGAAAAACGAGGACTTCCCTGAACCCGGGGATGTGATTGTCGGAACTCAAACTCGGGGGATCCTGTCTATGACCACGATCAGCCTCCCGTCAGTATTATTCTGCCAATTCCTCCAATTCTTTTGGATAGTTCATTGGCCTTAAATGCTAGGGAGGTTTCAGGTTGTTTCAGTCGTGGCCTGGGCTTTGGTGTTGGTCATCGGCGCCGGATTCATGACCATGGAGTGGGTTCGCCGGAGACTAAGGCATCGCCGATGGCAGAAGTGGCAGAAGGAGATTGGGAGGAGAAAGGGTTGTGAGTGTGTGGAGTACCTGATGGTGGTGACGTGGTAGCAGCTGTATGAGGGCAGAGAGATGGCGGTACCGCCAGAGCGGTGGTAGAGTTGTGGTGCATCGATTACGGGTGAGAGACATCCGTGAGACGTCGCCTCCCATAATTTTAGACTTAGGGTTGAATTTTTTATTTGGAAATTTGTCAAGTAAATTGGGGATTTTGGGGCTAAGTAATATGGGGCTGAGTGTTGTAAGTGGAGGCGGTAGTATATGAGTGAGTCTGATATTGAAGGAGCGGGTCGCGGACAGTTAGGCTTATTGGTCACGGTTCAGATTAAATTGGATCTTATGCAGAAGGGTCATGAGACCCTGACCGTGACCATAAGCAAACTTCCTTACAGTAGCTCTTAAATTAGTTTTACCAAATCCATTTGCACCAATGTTTTCACCTCTTCTCCCACACTTATCCAGAAATATGATTGCCAAATATACCTGCAAATACGAGAGGAAATATCACTACCGGACGAGAGAAAACAAGAAGACGAAACAAAACGAAAAAAAAAATTAAAGCAAGGAAATAAAGCTTGGGTTGCCTCGCAATCAGCGCCCTTTGTAACGTCACGGACTCGACGTATCTTAGTTTCGCACTCAAACGTCTAGAAGATGATCCTCTAGATTACTCCATCAACAGTGTGCTGGGCAAATTCTTCATGAAAGGGCTTTAAGTCATGCCCCTTCACTTCATTGTCCGAATTTGCAATCATCCGATTAGGGGGCTTAAGGATCTTCTTCACTGTCTCCATTATAGGTGGGTCTAGCTTACATCGGGTTGCTCTATGGGACTTGGCTCCTCGTTCCAAAATAATATCGTGCATATTCCCCAAAGGCTTCAGTCTCTGGACATTTGTGTTTGTCCATTCAACTGCTTCTTTGCATTTCTGGAGTGCTTTGATCAGTTTCTCCTTTTCTAGAATGCTAGGCGTGCTAGTTATGATCACTGGGCTGAGTCTCTCTGTCACCCAGATATGCGCATTTTAAAAGCTTAGGTAGCTTGTCAAGTTCCAGTATTGTAGCCTGCAAAATTGAAAGGCAATAGTGTAGTCTCTGATCTAGATAACTCAATAGGCACAAAGTTTGAACTTGTAACATGGGGAGCTTCCAAAGCATAAATTATCTTGAGCATATCTTCAGAAAGTCTGAATTTATCATCAAATTTCCTCATTCTATCAACGGACAAGTTATGACACAAGACATAGTCCAATTCATCACCATGGTTCAAAGCAAACACTTTATTAGTCAAGTTATCAATGATATCAACATTATAAACACAAGACACATCATCCACATGTTTCATAGCATCATACATGTTAAATTTGACAATTTCACCATCGAACTCTAAAGTTAAAGAACCACTATGGACATCAATTTTCACCTTAGCCGTGCTAAGGAAAGGCCTACCCAACAAGATATCAGAGGACTCGAATGAATAATTATTTTGCATATCAATCACAATGAAATCAGTTGGAAAAATCAATTCATTAACTTTTACCAACACATCCTCTATAACACCTTCAGGATAGACAATTGATCGATCAGCTAACTGAATAATAACTCCGGTACTAGCTAATGGACCAAGACCCAAAGAAGTGTAAACTGACAAAGGCATCACATTGATAGAAGCTCCCAAGTCACTCATACTTACCAGTACCAATATTACCAATTTTGCAAGGGATAGAAAACATACCTCTATCACGACACTTAGATGGCAATTTTCTTTGTAAGATGGCTGAAACATTCTCACCTACACTCACCTTCTCATTACCTATCAACTTACGCTTATTGGTGCACAAGTCCTTAAGGAATTTGACATAGCGTGAAACCTGTTTGATGGCCTCAAGAAGTGGAATGTCCACTTCGACTTTTTCGAAAAGAGCCAAGATGCTCTGATCTTCCTTGTATTTCTTGGTCTAAACCAGTCTCTAAGGAAATGGTGGCGGGACTACTAGTAGGTTGGGCTTCTAATAGACTTCAGCTGGACTGGAATTCTGACCGTGATCATTGATAGGCTCCTTTTCTATTTCTTTTCCAGTTTTAGCCTCAGAAGCCTGCACCTGATCATGTTTTGAAATATTTTCCACCGGAGGCTGTAATTCCTTCCCGTTTCACAACATAATTGCGCTCACATTGTGTGTTTGCGATAGTAGGTTGCCTCGACTCTCCAGTTTGCTTACCGATGATGCAATTTGTCCCACATGAGTTTCCAAGGTCTTTATAGTGTCCTCTATCTTTTAAATCCTGTTCATCATGTGTCATGTTGAAATTTCTCAGTGTTAGTAGCTAGTATATGGACAACGTCACTAAGAGACATACTTGAGCCTGAAGGCTTTTGTTGTGGTTGTGTCGGATGGAAATTTTGATTGACTGGTTGGTTGTTCACATAACTATGGCTCGGGTAACTTCGCCATCCAATGGCATTCACATTCTGAGGGGTCTCTTCATGTAGAGTTAGGCATGCATCAGTGAAATGAGCGAGGCTAGTGCAAATGCCACAAACTCTCACGGGTGGATTAGTACCTACATTCATCTTTTGCATAAAAGTTGTTAGCAAAGACTCAATTTTATCAAGTGAATTGGTATTTACCTCATTCACCCTTCGAGGGGTGTCCTGCCGAGCTCCAAATTGTTGAGAATTTATAGCCATGGTTGAGATAAGCTCGGTGGCTTGGGCTGGTGTCTTGCTAACAATCGTTCCACCCCTCGCAATATCCATCATTTGGGGTTCCATCGGAGTTAAGCCTTCGTAGAAGTATTGGATAACCAATTGATCCGAAATCCCGTGTTGAGGGCAGCTTGCTAGCAACCTTTTGAACCTCTCCCAATACTCGTAGAGGCTCTCGGAATTCTTTTGTTTAACGCCGCAAATCTCTCGCCTAATGTTGGTGGCACGAGAAGCTGGAAAGTACCTCTCAAGGAATTACCTCGACATTTCCACCCAAGTAGTAACCGTACCCGAAGGTAAGTAATATAGCCACTCCTTGGCTGCATCTTGCAACGAGAAGGGAAAGGCCCTTAGCTTGATTTGGTCCTCTGTGACATTGTGTGGCTTCATGGATGTGCACGCAAGGTGAAATTCTTTAAGATGCTTGTTTGGATCGTTTTCCAACCCACGAAAGTTGACAACACACGAATGAGTCCCGACTTAAATTCAAAGCCTTCTTGCAGTTCTGGAAAGGTTATGCACATCAGTTGTTGTGCTTCAGTAGGCCGGGCAAGCTCTCTAAGCGTTCTATGCTGAGCCATATCTCGACTGTGGTCATTGTCTGAGTGCTCGTCAGTGGTGATCTCAAATGCAAACTCCTTATCAGAACCTGAGTCAGATCCTTGCTGAAATAATCTAGAACTTTCGCCAACTGATGCTTGTGCTTTCCTTTGTTTAGTCCACTTTCTTAGTTTTTTTGTGGTTTTCTCGATCTCGGGGTCGTACGAAGCAAATAGTCCCATACGAAGATTTCTAGGCATAAGAAAAAGAAATAAAATCAATTACAAACCAATCCCCGACAACGAAGCCAAAAATTGATGGGTGTCGAAGCCACTAATAATAAATCCCTAAGTATGGCACACAATTAAATTGTAAATAGCAGCAACGGATATCGATCCACGAGGATTGGATGAGTTTACATTCTTTTTTTATATGCCAAGGAAACAATTAAAATGGGGGGACTTTTGAAAAAAAAAAAGTGATTTAAACTAATAATGAAGTAAATAAAATGAGATTAACTAAGTAAGCAAATAAAAGAACTAAACACAGTAAACACTTAGATTAATTCAGTAGATGACAAATAGCCGGAATTTTCCTACACATGCATCAGATTATGATCATTGACAGGGTAATTAATTTTGCATTAGGCTAGCTATAGTCGCCAAGTCCTCTCTGACTCCCTCCTTTCTTCTTACTGTTTAGAACGACTAAAGAAACTCCTAAAAACCGTCCCCTAATTAACCGATACCCTATCAGAAACTCCTTCAAAGATTCAACCGGATAATTGCTTTACGTACTAAAGAAACACTAGCCCTAACCGATTAGGTAGAAACTCCTACTTCACCTAATTAGACCGTAATATTCCACAACACAAAATCAGCCGAACTTAACGACCTAATGTTAATTGCCACTTCGTTAATCGCCCGGCTAAACTCCACCAAACGAATTAACTAGCTGTATACATATTGACAACTCTAAGATTCTGGCCCTAAATCAAATAATTACACAACACACGATAACGTGAAATCAGAAGTAAAATGGATAACTCGATTAATAAACCCAATAAAAATTATCTCACATAATCCTAAGCATGTTTGAAAAATCCCAACTAAAATCAAATTAGAAACTCATAACGAAGTTAAACGACAAACAAGAGTAAGAAAACATAGACTAGTTTTGCTTGAATTCTCCTCTCCCGTCCAAGTGCTGCTGCGTGACTTTCTTCTATTTTTCCGCGTGTCAAGTCTGTGTCCCTCGTAAAACCGCCGCAGCATAAATAGTGTCTTAGTGCCATAATTCTTTTCCCCCACATCTTTGCCATGACTCCCAATTATTACCCCACTAAGTCTCATAAGTCACACCATTAATTCCCTTGGTAGTGTGTTGTAACGTGTAATAACCACTTGGGGACTCTCATAAGGGTTTATCTTGTGGGCTTCTTCCATTCATGGGCTCCAAATGTGGTCTTGGGCTTTCTCTAAAATAGAGCATCAACCTTCAATTTAGCAAAAGGCTTCTTTACATCATGACTTGAGGCTGGGCTTTGTCAAAGGCCCAAGATCTCTCCATTCAGCTTACTAGATGTCCAGCCCAAATTCTTCAAAGTTAGGCAAATTCAGACATACTTAGGCACAACCACTAAATCAATTAAATGCACAAAATTACACCAAGTCACGTGGTTACATACAACAAATACGGGCTCAAAATATCACGAAATATGCAACGTATCAAGAACGTGGAGTTAATTGGCAGTGAAATAAATTTATTAGCGCTAAAATAATTATAAATTAATTTGTATGTGTCCTATAAATTTAATTTTTGAGATACAATTTAATAAGTGTCCTAATAATTTATTTTTGAGACACTTATTCAATAGTATCCTAAAATAAGTGTCCCAATATATAAATTATGTTGTAGTCACTGACATGAAGCTTCTACAGCTAAATTTTTCTCAACATTTCCACAAGGATTGCCCAATTTATCATCAACTTCAATGCTGCATCTTGGTTTTCCAATGCAAGCCTGTAAATCAAAGGTATGATGCCAAAAGTGAGAAAGAAACATCTTAAGTAACTCGAACATACACGCTCTTGATCAGGTATGGAGACAGAAATTCGTGCTTACCTTTTCAACGATGTTTTGGGCGTCTTTGCTTGTGCATTGACCTTGTACGAAACTTCCACATGTTCCCTGAGGATTACCGTAGCCCACGAAATGCAGTTCTGATATGGTCTGTTTTGGGGACAGAAATTCTAGGGAAAGTGTTGCATTCGGATGAATTTTTGAAACTTGGGCACAAATGTGTTCTACTTCTCTAGTACTTAAAAAAGTCTAATAAATTCTAGAGAAAATATCATTTTTCATCCTTTAAAGATGTTCTTGTTCGATTTTGGATCTAATCTTTTCACTTTTCTCACATTGCATTCTTTTTTTATCCCACATTTTTCAATTTCAATCATTTAGCTAACGGACATTGAAGGAATAGTCACGTGCCACTCACGTGGCCTGAATAAATGTGAGTGACACGCGCCTTTTCTGTTAATTTTTTAAAGTTTGTTAGCTAAATGACTGAAATTGAAAAATATGGAATAAAAAAGGATGCAATGTAAGAAAAGTTAAAAGATCAAGACCAAAATCGAATAAGGGTTTTTTTCAGAGGACGAAAAATGATATTTTCGCTAAATTTTATAGAAAATAACGTAGTTTAGAGCAACAGAGCATTAGAGCTTAGAGCAACAAAGCATAGGGTCCCGAATGTGTGGAGCTCGAATCAGTGAAAAAGCAAAGTAGTAACGATCCGGATCAAGCAAACACGAAAAACTAAGAAGTGGTGAATCTCAGATTTGCGCAATATAGAAATTGGACATAAGGGAGTCCGGATCAACAAAGAGATAATGCTCCGAACAGAGAAGCAGAGAAACTCGTATTAGTGATCGAACTACCAAAATGAATGAGTGGAAGATTTTAGATCAACATGACATCAGAAACAATACTGCTTAGAGCAGATAGTGCTAAAGCTCCGAACAGCGTAATAAAGGAGTTGGAAATCACCGAAGTTGTGATACGTACGCCGAAAGAACGTATCGAATAGATACTTCAGAGTAGCCTCGAACTCCTAGAAATATAGGGGAGAAGGGAAGATTTCGGTATGGACCGACCGGCCGGAAAATTTGGGGAGGGGAACGAGACTTAAGAAATAGGTTAAAGAGATTTGGGAATTTTTTATTGTTGCCCTCAAAATGAAAAGACAAACCACAATATATATGACAAAGTCGTAAAACCTAAGGACTCCTGAATAAAACCTAACTCTAGCAGAAATAGCAAAACAACCCCCTCATAATTAAATAACGTTAACTAATGGTAAACTACAGACTAATAATAAAGAACAATGATAAACTAACAGACTAATGATAAAGAACACCCAACGCATGCTTCTGCTATCCCGGCTTCTTGCGCACTCGTCCACTCCTGTGCCGTTGTTGTGCTTCATCCTCCTGCACAACCGCTACTTTCTCTGCATCAACATTCTGTGTCTCATCAACCCTTTGCTGCTCATGCACATCTTCTACTGCAGCAACATTTGCTTGCAGCATCAGCGGAGCCGTATCAAGTTGGAGTAGCAAAACAACAGGGGCCTTTGCTGCTCCAAATAACGAATCAATAAAAGCTGAAGTAGTGAATATCAGAGACTATGGAGCTTAACATAACGTTTGAGCTCCAAGCAGCAAAACAAAAAATCTCGAAGTTGCAGAGCTCGGAGCAGCAAAAGAGCTGAGCAACGACGATCCAAATTTGTTGCTCCGAGCAGAAAAATGACGAAACTCGAATAAGCAAACAAACAAAACCAAAAGTAATTGATTTTAGATTGGCAAAATATTAAAAGAGAAAATTACATTGTACTACCCTAAGGTTTGCCATAATTATAAATAGGTCCCTATTCTGTGTAATTACCGTCGAGTCCCTATACTTTCATTTCCGTTTGAAGTCCATAACGGACGTTAGTGTGCCGTCAAGGTCAACGGTTGACCAGCCTGAAATATCCGTGAATATTAAATTATTATTACAAATAGGTCATTTAGGTTTGAATTTACTAACAAAACAATTCCTGTAGTTTAATCAATAACAAATAAGTCATATTTCAGGTTGGTCAACCGTTGACCCTGGGGGCTCACTAACGTCCGTTATGGACCTCAGACAGAAATGAAAGTATAGGGACTTGACGGTAATTATACAAAGAATAGGGATCTATTTGTGATTATGGCTAATCTCAGGATAGTATAATGTAATTATCCCATATTAAAATTGAATTTCAGAGTTCAGAACAATAGAGCAGTGAGCTCTGAAAAGCGAAACAGAGGAGTTCGAGTAGAGAACATTAGATCAGCAAAACAATGAAAAACCGAATTGCTACTCCGAGCAAAAAAAT
The DNA here is from genome assembly GCA_037834125.1 of Lippia alba. Taxonomy (NCBI): domain Eukaryota; kingdom Viridiplantae; phylum Streptophyta; class Magnoliopsida; order Lamiales; family Verbenaceae; genus Lippia; species Lippia alba. The sequence goes on from JBBMKE010000008.1 coordinate 11,674,363, forward strand.
AATGAAAGTCAAAGTAGCAAACAATCGGAGCAAAGCGTTAATGCTGCGAACAACAAAATAGAAGAGCTCGAAATATCCGAGCATAAGCAGCAAAATAGGGATAATTGCGATTCGATTTTGCTGCTCCGAGCAGTGAAACATCAAAACTAAGGAATCGGACAATTGAATTAGAAACAACAAAATGATGTAAATGGAGACAACGAGCTCGTAGAACAAAATTCAGATTTGGAAAAGATTTGTCAGAAAGATATATACTATACAAAGATGTGACAGGAGATTGATGAAGTTTCCATCAAGATAAGTTTTCCATTTTAATTTGGTTAAAATCTTTTAATTATCTCTAAATAACTCTTCACTAATTTTTTTTTAAATATTTGTTGATTATCAAATGAATTTATTGGCTTGATACTACAGGAAATCAAACTCCTTTAAATTCCTCACAATGTTTATTCTAATAGTTGGATTAGGATTTTGCGCTTGGCTATATTTTTTATTAATTTCCCGGTGTAGTTTTGCTTCACTTTAATAAATGAGGTGGAGTCCTCGTTAAACCTCCACCGAGTTCCAAAAAGAAAAAAAAAGTCAAATATGTGTGAGAGGAATAAAATAAACAATTTTCTCTAAAAGGCTTCATTCTTGTTTTGCCAACTAATAAAAAAAATGTTCTCTCCTCTTCTATTGTAACTAGAATGGATGTATACAACCTATGACTGACAAAAATACAAAAGTGCTCAACCCTAACTAATATAAATGCACGTAACTAATAGAGACGTAATGGATATACGCGTTTGTTCTTTCCTTCTACCTCATGATAACTAAATGTATTTGACCTAACTAATAGAGACGTAATGAATATATATATGCGCGCGCCCGGGGCATTTAAATCGATAAAACATTAAAACGCTTCCTCATGTACGTACATACCGAAACTTGCGAATCAATCAATACATCAAGTCATCGTTGGTGTCCTAAAATCTCTAGAATTATCCTAAGGATTATATTACAAGGGTACGTATAAATTATAGAACTCACAGAAACTTAACGCGATAGGTTTCTTCCTCAACCGGATAACTAACTCACTCTTTTAACATCCCTAACGTATCCTTTTTGAACTGCAAGTCTGCAACTTATAAATATAAACTCAGATTCTCTTGTATGATAAGTTATTACGGATACGCAGATTTCTTCTATCACGCATATACACAGAGCTTGTTTCCTCACCTCTACTGTACCGGAGATTGATTTTCCTAATCAATCATGGGTTACCAAAACGATCCGTAAGTCCCCATTTCCCCCATTCCGGAATTGTTGAACTGGGTTTTCTGATCAATGAAATGTATGTTGCTAATGAGTTTCATTAGAGGGTTTTGATACTATTTTATGTTGCTAAATGGAAATAGGTTTTTTCTTGAACAAAATTGGGTTTGTTTTATCTTTTATCATTTAATCGCCGTGAATGTGTAAGTGCGTGTGAATTAGGGTTAGGAGTTTTACTCTTCTTTAATTTCATGGATTTGAAATATTTTAAAATGCGGTTATTTGCGGTAAATTCAGTTGCCGGAATGAAGACATGGCGGAGTTGGTGAGAGATGACTATTCAGATGGCGGAGAGAGGAAAAGGGCTAAAGGCGAGAAGAGAAAGAGTATGGAGGAAAGGAGGAAGGGAGAGAGAAAGAGTATGGAGGGCGATGAGATTAAGGAGCTCTTTGACTTTGGAAAGAAAAAGAAGAAAACTGAAAAAAGTGCTGCAGAAGTTGCATTGCTTGTTGAGAATGTTATGGCTGAGCTTGAAGTTGTTGCGGAAGAAGATGCGGACCTCAACAGACAAGGGAAACCAGCTATTAACAAGTTAAAGAAGCTATCTCTTATTACAGATGTCCTCTCAAAGTTAGTTTTTCTTCCTTCACTCTTTTTATTCTTTATGTAATATTTCTGTATTTACCGCTGAGCATTGCTTGTCATGCAGGAAACAACTTCAAAAGGAGTTTCTAGATCATGGAGTATTGACTCTTCTGAAGAATTGGCTTGAGCCTCTGCCAGATGGAAGCTTACCAAATATTAACATCCGCGCTGCTGTTCTGGAGATCCTAAATATTGATGTATGGAGCTAGCCGTTTTATTTATTAATGCGTTTGGAATACTTAAAAATTGAGGGCTAATTTTGTGTACCTTGCTTGCAGTTTCGAATTGACTTAGAGCAGTTCGATCGAAGAGAACAACTGAAGAAAAGTGGTCTTGGAAGGGTCAGAGAGTTTATATAATTAGCAATCTGCCTATGATCATCTCTCTTAAATTTCTCCATTTTATGTACGTGGTGATAACTTGAAACTGCATCACATTATGGCAGGTCATTATGTTCTTGTCAAAGTCTAATGAGGAAACTACATCCAATCGGAGACTTGCTAAAGAGTTAGTTGATAAATGGGTAATACATTGTGCACTTCTATATCCTGTTATTGAAGGATTGAACTCTACTCTTTGTGTAGGAGAAATAGTGCGCAAAGTTTATGTATGGTGTTTTTGTATGATCAAGAAACTTGGTATCTTAGTTAATCTGTTTTTGGGCTATAAATCTTTGTAGTATTTAACCAATTTCTCACTTTATTGGTCTCCAATTATCCTTGTAGAATGTCAACTGGAATCCTTATAATATTTATCTTGTTATCAACACATCCTTCAATTTCCTGACCTTCTGAATGTTATTTTTGCAGAGCCGACCAATATTTAATAACAGCACCAGATTTGAGAACATGAAAACCTTGGAGGATGATTTCAGCCTCAGGAGGCCCCCTGTTAAAAAGTATCTTTTATTTTCTCAATAACTCAGACAACTTGTCACGAATCAATATACATAGACTGACTCATTGCCTTCGTTGATCTTCTACAGAGTACCAAGTAAACCAGCAGGAAAGTCTTTTCAAGATGATGACCTTGATCTAGCCAGATATTCTCAGTAAGATAGATTTGCAACTTGTGAATGCTTGTTTGTCCAACTCTGATCTGTAATTTGTCTTCCATTTTCATGGTGTATACATCTCATGTTACATATATATTGTTTGACAATCTGCAGAGGTTCAAAATCTGGACAATCGTCGTCTTGGCTTCATACCTCAAGGCCTGAAGCAATGTCCATGGATTTTGTGGTGCGTCCTCAATCTAAGGTTGATCCAGATGAAATTCGGGCCCGCCGGGCTAAAGAAATGATTCGAGATCAGTGCCGGGTTAAGGTTTGTTTGTCTTTGTCCTTTAGAAAACATTCGCCTATATACATAAAAAGCTAATAACCCCTTAGTCGTGGAAAATTCTAGCTCAAACTCGATTTGATCGAACTCAATCAATTATAATGACAAGTATATTACACTTGTCATTTGATTTGTTACTTTTCCTAAATTTTTCATCGACCACACGAAGAGTGTCAAACACTCCTCTCTCATTATACCGATTTGATCAAACTAGAGTCGGGCTAGAATCACCCCCTCTTGCTTATCTCGTTCTCTAAGATATAAAAATGTCTTTGGTTGTATTTATGGTTAATGATATTTCCATCATAATCATGGATTTTATTAGTAGTTTCATGCTACGTGTTGTTTATGAACAAATTAAAGCTAGTCGTTCTGAATTTTTTTTAACCTGATTTTTCATTTGGTGTTCACAAGGTCTAGGGTTTCAAAGTTTGATTTCGCGTCATTATAACTTGGACTTTTCGATATCGTAAATCTTTAATGTGTAGGAGAAGTGTTGTGTAATAGAAGTGTCAAACAGTTAGTAGGAGTAGGAGTACAAGACGAGCAGATGGCTTAATGGTAAGCATCTACACCTATGAACCAGTAGGTCACGGGTTGAGTCTTATCAAGGGGTAGCTGGGGAACCAGCATTTTTTTTTTAAAATTTTTTTTTTTACGCACACACCCCAAGTGGTCACAGGGATTCGAACCTGGGTCTTTGCCTTCAGGAAAGAACCCTCAACCACTTGGTCAACCCCCGGTTGGCAAAAGTGCATAATATAATGAAATTACCATACTACAATATTGTCAGTTTATTACAACATATTAGTATTGACATTATTAATTATTTTTTCTTTTTGTATTTATTTTAGATCTACCGTGTGATTGTCTTTTACAATTTTCTAACATGATTAGTAATTGACAATACGAAAAAACGTGATATAGAGAATTTTATTCTAAAATTTGATACATTTTTTATTTTTTCATTTCAAAAAAGTTGATAATATTAAGCTAATTAGGTGTACAATTTCAAAAATCGTGCATAGTTCCCTAATGATAGATTTTATAGGTGTAAGCATTTTAGAATTGTTACTGTTTTATTGGAAGCCAATTAATAAAAGGATTGACAAAATGAATTTTTAACATGAGCATATTTGTCGAAAAATATATTCGATATTTTTTCTATCATCAAATATCCTTGATACAGTAGACTCTCCAGATGAGAAATTATCTTAAGTTACATAAATTGCATTAAAAGTGATTAAATTTCATATAATTTCATAACAGGATAAATAATAAATTAACTTATCCTCGGCGTAAAAATTACAAGCATATGAACAAGTTATTTCATTATTATCATTTCGATAGTATATATATTTTATTATTCTTGACAAAAAAAAAAAGATATTATATTTTGTTGTTGTTGTTATTATTATTTGAAGAAGAAGCTGTACATTTTAATAAAACAATTTAATTAATGTTATTAATTAATTATACATAATGTTATTAATTAATAATTAAACAATAAGAAGATACGATAAATATTTCAAAATATAAAAGAGCAGATTGTCAACCTATCTAGGATTTATTAATTAAGTATTTTGTTTTGCCTAAATTATGTAAGTAGAAATTTTATTATAATCAAATCTGATAATTTTTTAGCTGTCATACAAGTATAGCCTAAAGTATTTTTCTGTGGCGCCCTGCCACATCCCGCACTGAGAATTATTCCGAGTGTTAGCTTTCGGCCTTCACCCGAGATCTTCCCCAGCGAACGGCGACGAACGAACAAACACAAACATACCGGAAGCATAAGGACGACATTCCTCAAACATAAAATTCAATTACAAGGCCGACAAGGCCGATGACAAAACAACAAAC
>JBBMKE010000008.1:11720836-11732338 GCA_037834125.1 Lippia alba
GAATGCAGCAGCAGCCGATGTCCCTTTTGGTAATCCTCTCATTTTTCATTTGATTTTGGCAATTGATGTATTGTTTATTGTTCATCAATATTTCTGTCTTCCTTTCCTTTTTTCATTTTTCAAGAGTTTCCTGCTCATTTCTTTTGAACAAAATAACAGGCTAGCATGGAGAGCAGCAGAGGGGTTGCTGATGTGAAACCAAGAATTCTTGATACCACAGACAAAATCAAAAGCTGGAAATCCCCCGACATATCTGAATCATCTCAGTTGAAGACTCTTAAGTTACCTGATCCTCTCACACCTAGCAAGGTATGTTACCTGATCCTCTCACACCCGGCAAGGTATTTTGTAAACTAACAGGTTATGGGTCCCTTTTCTAAGTTTTATTTGGTTGAAGAGGAAGAGATCACTCGGTTTTCCTATAGGAACTCGCGATAGTGATGTTGAAAGTGTATTTGTAGACCGCATCAATGAAATTGGCTTTTTGTACCAAAGAGTGAGAATCCCCCAAATGTGTAGATACATCCCTACTTATACATTAAGAATTAATTTTCCTATAGGGGTCTAATTCGAATAAGATATAATTTCTACCTTTTCAGGTAGTCTAGTTAAAACAAGTCCAAAACCTCTGTTCATATATGAGTTGAGCCCATTAAAATTGATTCACACATTGGGCTAATCTAACCTTCAAGCTCTTGATTAAGAGCTCATCAGAAAATTATTAGGCCCTAAACCATGCTGGCTTCAGATGTAAAAGTTCATCAGAAAATTATTGTGTTTTGTTCTTTCTCCATACCCTGTTTTATGTGTTCTTGATTAACCTCTGTAATGCACTGCAGGTCGTGCGGTTGCTGTACACAAACTCTGGGCTAGCTGTGTTGGCACTCGCTTCCAATGCGGTACATAAGCTGTGGAAATGGCAGCGCAATGAACGGAATCCATCTGGAAAAGTCAGAATTTTGAGTTTTTGATTTTCCTTATGACATGTTGTAATTCTCAATCCATTTAATCTAAAATGATTCATGTGTGCTTAATTTCAGTCTTCCGCCTCTAGCGTCCCACAGTTGTGGCAGCCTAATAATGGGGCACTCATGTCTAATGACCTGAATGATGCCAAAACAGCTGAAGAGTCGGTTTCATGTATTGCCTTGTCTAAGAATGATTCTTATGTCATGTCTGCATCAGGGGGGAAGGTCTCCCTGTTTAATATGATGACTTTTAAGGTTTGTTAAACATCTATAGGAAATCCCCTGAATTATGTTGTCATTGGTTGATTATAGTTGGGACAATTTATTGCATTTATGTGTAACTAATGTGTCCTTTAATACTTGTCAGGTCATGACAACTTTCATGCCACCACCTCCCGCAGCAACTTATCTGGCATTTCATCCTCAGGATAACAATATAATTGCCATTGGAATGGAAGATTCTACAGTACAGATTTACAATGTCAGGGTTGATGAGGTAATTACAGTACAGTATTTTATTTTTCGAACGCACCAGTTTGCTGGTCATCGCATTCGTGTTTCCTCGTATAAAATGTCATAGCCATAGGATAATAATGTCAACATTTAGGGGGCTATCAAATTTTTAACTTCTAGTCGATGTTGTCTTGTCATTCATTTATTTGGGAGAATTATGGGGCGATATGTTGAGCTTATATTTGTCTAGTGCATCATCGGACAGATTATTTAAGAGGTTACAGCATATTTTAAAGACTTTATGAGAATCCTTAACAATAGAGAACCCAAATTTGTTCTCCATGATCCTAAGAGTGACAATGCAAGCGGCAAGACTGAATTTGGTGTTGCCTGGTTAAAACATATTACAAGGTCTTAGTCTCTTAAATCATGTCTTGTCCTTGCTTACAAAGATTATTCTTTCAAAGTAGTTTATTTTCCTTAGGTTTCTAAACCAATTACCATAATGCCAAAGGGAAAATTACATTTGGCTACCCTGCTAGATAGGGTAATTACAATGTAGTCCATCTTTATTTAAAAATTACAATTTAAAGTTCCGTTAGGGTTGGGTCTATCCTTCCATTATTATCATTTTAATCCATAATTTATCTAGCTATATCTCTGAAGGATGCTTGAATATGTTCCAGATCTTTCTTATTTGGTGAATCTAATTGCTGATCTTTTATTAATATGGATGGTAAAATATGTTCAACGTTCAATAAATATAGGTTAAAACGAAGCTCAAGGGCCACCAGAAACGAATATCAGGTCTTGCATTTTCTCAGAGTCTGAACATATTGGTATCATCCGGAGCTGATGCCCAGGCAAGCCTTGATTCTTCACATCTCTATAGACATCAACTATTAACATTTTCAAAGAAAAAAGAAAAAAAAAAGAGTAATATCTGATGATTATTATGAATATTTAAACCTCTGAATCTTAATTGCAGCTTTGTATGTGGAGCATTGATGGATGGGAGAAGAAGAAATCACGGGCCATACAAGCGCCTCCTGGTCACACAAACCCCCTGGTTGGAGAAACCAGAGTTCAGTTCCATAACAACCAGTCTCATCTATTGGTGGTTCATGAAACCCAAATAGCTATTTATGATGCTCAGCTTGAATGTCTACGCTTGGTTAGTGTTTTGCTTATTGCTTATATTTTCTTCAGCCCCAAAAGGATTTTTGTTATGATGTAAGTAATATCTTATCTTAATTGCAGTGGTATCCAAGAGATTCACTTTCTGCTGCCATTTCAAGTGCTATTTACTCGTGTGATGGCCTTTTGATATTTACTGGATTTTGCGATGGAGCTGTTGGAATCTTTGATTCTGACAGTTTGAACCTTCGTTGTCGGATAGCTTCATCTGCTTATATTTCTTCACCAATGCCAAGGTATGTAAAATCATGTTATTCTAGAAAGAATCTATCTTTGTTGTAGGATTTTATGAAGTGAAGGAAAAATGATGAGGAAAAGTTGACGTATGTTGCTAAAGAAAATAGAAAAGAAAGGAAAGGAGAATTGGGAGAAAAATACACCAAGTATTACTGCCATGGAGACTTTCTCCGGGCAGAATAGTGAGATGAGATACCCCACACAATCATATTTGCAGTATCATATGCAAAATGTTTCATCACTCAGTTTACTTCCATCAATCAATTCTCATCGTCTTTTCTAAACTTTGATAAAAGTCCCTCACAATACCTTTTCTCAACTATTTGACATGGATGTCTCTCTTGGTCAGCAGCGGCGGCAATCCGTTCCCGGTGGTAATTGCAGCACATCCATCAGACCCTAATCAGTTTGCACTCGGCATGAGTGATGGTGTGGTTCATGTGATTGAGCCTTCGGATGCAGAGACGAAATGGGGCGGATCAACTTCTCAAGAAAACGGAGCTTTACCTTCAATCCCTTCAAGTTCTGCATTGAATAGTCAGCCGTCTGAAACCCCGTCTAGGTGATACTAAGTGATACACGAATCGTGCTCTTTTTCTTTTTAGATTTTAAATCTACTGTTGTATAGTCACTCATCCTCATTGTCTCCGGTTTTCTTCACGGGATAATCGAGGGGATTCGTTTTACTTTGCTGGTTAACCACGTATCTCCCGCACTTTTGCAAGTTAGAGATTTTCGTTCCTCTTTCCTTTTGGTTCATCCTTGTTAAATTTATAGGCGTTAGAGCGTTTTTATAATTTTCTGTACTTCAACCTGTTCCCCATCTTCAGTTTTATTAATTGATTTCAGTCAAGCTTTCTTTCCAAGGTAGAATAGGAAAATTTGAACTCAAGAAGAGTTCCAGATTGATATATTAGATAACGTTTGCAGATTTTAACTTGTACTTTAGCCAATCAAGACACATCAAAACCCATCTCAACAGAAATTTATTCATTCTAAATGCATCATTAGAAGTTTATATTTGAAAGAATAAACTTATAATTGCACATGTGGAGTGAAAAAGAATTTGTTACTGCCAACTAGTAATTGTCTAATTGATCCACATTCTAGAGCACATACGTGATATCAAACAGTCATAACAGACCAGAATTCCCACAACACTAGTAAATATTTACATCTGGAATGTAAGCAATCTTGACCCAATCCTCCACCTTTCCTTTGTCACATCTTTGTTCCAGTTCCCGGCACTACATAATCTGAAGTGTGTCGAGATAGGTCATTTGTTGAATGGCGGATGGAAGCGACACTTCTTAAGCATCAAATACTCTGAGATACAAGTTTGTCAAACAGTTCGGCAGTGATATCAGCTCGTCAAGTTGGCTCACCGTAAGATATGTGAACAAGCCGAGGTGCTGTAAGCCTTCGGGCAGGCGTAAAGAATTCAATCTCCTACGCTTTTCCTTTTGGAAAGCTTCTTCATCTCAGTGTCTGCATCGATCCAATCTCTTTTCAGATGTGAGAGCTCAGATTGTCCAACAAAACTAGAAGAAGCTAAAATATTAAGCCTTAAACCATACCGCAAAACTTTGTGGTAAAGATTGTACTTTTCATTGGGAAAAAAGCTTAATAAACATTAGAACGATTAGTAAAACAATACCGACAGCATGTAAGATGTTCTATTTATTTCGACCGACAAGAAAATATTTAATTTTCTTTTAATCTAAATTCATTAAAAATATATTTTATCTTAGTTACCGTTTATTCAACGTTTTGAAGGTTTTGGTTTTCTTTTTCTTTCATAATATAAATATCTTAAACGAATCCAAGAAAACTGTGACTTCACAGCCAATAATACTATGGATTTAAATGGAAAACAAATGAAGGAAGAAGTGTAATCAAAATAATTAATTGCATAGTAATACTGCGAACACATCACAACGCAAAAGGCATTTCATTTTTCTTTAATTTCTACTGTTTTCCATTCATTTCATGCGATGAACACTAAATAATGAAGAAATATGAATAACAAATCATATTTAAGAAAAGACCATTGAAATAAGCTGAGCGAAAAAATTGAAACTAATAAGAGGTTGATGAAGTGATGAAAATGATAAATAAATAAATAAATAAATAGAAAAAGAAAATATATAGTGCAAAATGGGTAGTTGGCTCAAGTGGATAGAGACTTGAGTTCATTTAAGTAAGGTCTCGGGTTCGAACCTTGTGTACATAAATAACTATGTTGGGAGGGATCCCCGCAATAAGCGCCTTCAGCTATCCCGCGAGATTAGTTACTATATTGGGAGGAGTTCCCGCAATAAGCGCCTTCAGCTATCCCGGGAGATTAGTCCTTCACTATCAAAAAGAGACAAACCTCTGAAGATCCTTCACTATCCCGGGAGATTAGTCCTTCACTATCAAAAAGAGACAAACAAATAATAATAATAATTAAGAAAATGAAAAAACTAAAAAGTAATACCTCTGAAGCTCCTTCACTATCAAAAAGAGACAAACAAATAATAATAATGATTAAAAAAAATGAAAAGAGTTTAAGACTCACGCAGATAAATAGTAAAAACTAAAAATCACTATCAAAAAGAGACAAATAAATAATAATAATAATAATTAAAAAAAAATGAAAAGAGTTTAAGACTCACGCAGATAAATAGTTAAAACTAAAAAGTAATACCTCTGGAACTCCTTCACTATCAAAAAAAGACAAACAAATAATAATAATAATTAAAAAACAAAAAATGAAAAGAGTTTAAGACTCACGCAGATAAATAGTAAAAACTAAAAATAATACCTCTGAAGCTCCTTCACTGTCGAAAAGAGACAAACAAATAATAACAATAATTAAAAAAAAAGAAAAGAGTTTAAGACTCACGCAGATAAATAGTAAAAAACTAAAAAGTAATACCTCTGAAGCTTATTGAATACGGAGTTTGGGGATGTGAGCGATGCTGTGCCAATCTTCTCCTCTTCCTTCCTCACATCTTCTTTTCAGTTCTGGACAATCCTGAGTTACAAGTGTGTGGAGATTCGTCATTCTTTGAATGTTGGATGGAAGTGATGCAATTCTTGGGCACTGGCAAATGGACAAATTTTCAAGAGATGTAAGTTTATCCAACCAGTCCGGCAGGAAGTCAGCTGATCAAGTTTGTGTAGACTCAGATGTTCCAATGAGTGGAGGTGTTGTAAGCCTTCTGGTAGGCATCCCAACTTTGGAAGCCAATAAAGCGTGAGACTATTAAGGGAGTGGAGGTACTTAATTCCATCTGACAACTCTATTAAATCTTCGCACCAATTAATGGATAGGTCTTGCAAAGTAGTGAGACACGGGTACCACTCTTCAAGCAAACATCTTACCCCATCTACCGACATATGTGTAAGAGAATTTAAGCTTTGGAGCGCTTCTGCTGGCAGACTATGCTCGTGTGGGTTCGAAAGTGTCAATTTGTTGAGATTGGAGAGGTTTTCAAGTGCCTCTTTCGGAATACTTGTCATATTCTCATTGAATCTCAAGGTAAGAGAAGTAAGATTGTCAAGCTTAGAGATTGAAAACAGAGTCGAGTTGCTGCAGTAGGATACAAACAGCTCCTTGAGGGATGGGGGTACTGGTGGCAATCTCAGTGAGGGGCAATTTTTTATGTCTAGGCTTTGAAGATTTGGGGACATTTCTCTCACTTGTTTCTTTGAGAACCCTTTTAAATTGGGTAGATACACAATTCAAGCTTTTCCAATGAGGGGAATGACTTTCCACCTTCAACTTTATCCTCCGTAAGGAACTCAATCATGATAAGCTTGAATAACTTCAAACTTTTTAGTCTAGGCAGATATCCTAATGGTGGAAGATGCAAGCAATTTGGGCAGTTGCTTATTTCAATCTCAGTTAGATTATTGATAGTTGAATTTCCCATCCAATGAGGAAACACCTTACCTCCAAAGCTAGATATCATTAAAGTTTGAATATTTGAACAAGGTTCAAGGGCTTCCAGTACCATTTTATCTATCCTTTCTCGTGATTCAGATGCATTGTCGCCTTCCCATTTTAAGATCAAATCCCGAAGATTTGATTTCTCCCTAAAATTTACTTTTTCTGCGTCCATTTGATCCTTCACTCTTTCAAGATGATTAATCTCCAGCTTGCCTCCAAGATTTAGATGTTCCAACTCGCCAAGTCGCTTACCTTTTTTGTGGCCCACAAATTGTGTCTGGAAGAGCTTCAATGGAAGTATGAGACAAATTCAAGGATCGCAACTGTTTCAATTTGCCTATTGAAGAAGGTAGAGCTTCCATGAACCAATTAGATCTTGCGTCCAACATTCTAGCATGATTGAAGTTCACTAAGGAGGTAAAGTTGGACATTTGCAATTGAATACTTGTAGGGCCGGTCCTAGACCAACCCCACCCATGTACCTGGCGAATTTTGCTATTCAATTGAGTTGGACTATTCTTGGTATGTGCTCTAGGGACTTGGTTCTCCAAGATTGATAAGGCCAACTCATGAATAAGATCATGCATCTTGCAAGTGGTTTTCCCTTCATCTGTTATGCTTACTTCTTGAAAGAGGGATCTCAAGACTAGCTCATTCCATACTTCATAACCAATGTCCTCCACTTCCTGTGTTCCATTTGACGAAATACATTCGTGAGCCATCCATAGATGTATCAACTCTTCCTAGTCAATTTCAGTATCCTTGGGAAAGAGTGCACAGTAAGCAAAGCACCGTCTCAACACTGAAGGGAGATGATGATAACTCAATCTCAAGGATGGCATGATGAAAGTTTCTTCTTTTTCTAAGCTCCATAATTCACTTTCTTCAATGTGAATCCAGTCCTTTACTTTCCTCTTGAATCTTAATAGACCTCCAAGAGTTGTAGCAGCCAGAGGCACACCCGTGCATTTCTTCACCATCCGTCTCCCAATAATTTCGAGTTTCGGGTGTTCCTCTTCCTCTTGTCCAAATGCACGTTGCTTGAATAATAACCAACAATCCTTTTCTGACAGCCCTCTCAAGATGTGGGTTGTGAGTGTTCCCATGATATCAGCAACTTTTTTGAGACGTGTGGTCACAACAATTGAAGCACCTCCGGAGCCACAGGCTAAAACACTTTTTAACATTGCCCATTTCTCTTGATCTTCATTCCAGACGTCGTCCATTATCAACAAATACATTTTTTTGTTCAACAACTCCCAAAGACGTCGCTGTAATGCGTCCAATGATGTTGAATTTGAAGCACTTCCATCCTTGGCAGATTCTAACATGGCTTTCATTAAAATCTTTGGATCAAAATCATCAGATACACAAACCCAAAGTTTGAGATCAAAATGCTCAGTTTGACTTGGTTGATCAATATGTCAACAATCTCCCCTTTCTCTTCATCCCTTCCAAGAACAGGCTCATTTAGAGCAGAACCCGTCTCACGTACGGCACGTGTTGCAGCAATCACCTTTTGCCCCTCAGTTGAAATCTCAAGCAAATGGAACTTTTGGCGCTCAGCAGCAACATGATCCTACTTCTCAACCATTGCTTTAACCCTTGTAGCAATTTTGTGGTAGTATGGAACTTTCTTCAAACTGCGGATTATTTTATTGTTCTTCTGCAGTTTTGAGACTTCAATCAAGCACTCATCCAGCACGTCGTCAATCTCAAAAGCAAGATCGTTGAGCCTGCGCAGCCAATTTCTTATTGACTCGTCCTCCAACTGTTTGTCTTCAGCATCTGCTAAGACAGCTTGGATTGTGGTGAGAGTGCTGAAAAGCTTCTTCATCTCCTTGTCTGCACCAAAAACCAATCCAATCTCCTTTTCTATGAGGGAGCTCAGATTCTTCAGCAAAACTCCAAGAAACGCCTCCGCCATAAGGATGAGTTGACTTGAATTTCAAGAAAAAAGACTTAAGAGAATACGAAGAGTAATTTGTGAAGATACGAAGAGTAATTTGAATATGTGAGGGGAAGCTTTGATAGCAACTCAAGTGTTAGATTTGATATGAAATATTCGGTCCGTCTTTTCTTACTATTGGAATCTTAAGATTTAAAATAAATGGGATGTCATATTTTAACATTTTTATTTGTAAAAAACCTTGGAATGAGGAAATTTCCTCTCAGGCTCCCAATATGACAAAGAAACCGGCGGAATACATATAGTAAACCATGGATTATTATGTTAATATATTTACGTTTTCCCAAGCTGCTCCATTAAATATTCCAATAATAGCTGTGATGCATTACGGTCTAAGTGCGTGCCCCTTAGAATTTTCCATGATTTAATTTTGATACAATCTAAGTGTGAAACTGGAAGTTGTGTCTTTTGCCTTTTGGAAAAGGAATCCTAACTTTTAATATTTTTACTTGTAACTAAATTAATTGTCCACTTTTAATATTCTAATCCACTGTAGACTCTGCTCCACTAACTTATTTCCTATTTCATCAATGATCTAATTATAATTAAAGATATTAATATAGAAATACGAATGCGATATGATTTATATATATTTTTAAAGATACCACCTAATAGTTGTCGAATATGGTCCAAGACGATACAAAAATATTACTCGTTTTATATGAAATAAAACTGAAACAAGCCGAAAATATTTTTAAAATTTGGGTACTACACATATACTAGATTACTCGTTTTAACTCACTGGAATAGTTTTCTTCGGAATTGGCTTTCTTTTGCTTTCATAACACTCATAAGGATTAGTGGAATTTCAATAAATCAGAATAATTGAGAGAAATGTGATAATTTGTGATGTGAATTAAGATGAATATGCGAGGTGAGGGAGAAGTGTTAGGTATTAATAATTCTATTTTAAACCAACTTGGTAGCCGTTTGGAATTAAATTAGGAGGTAGGAAATTTCCTCTCATGTGCAGTCTCGATTCAAGATGGATTATTATAATTAACACCTCGTGCTTCTTTTTTTCAAAAAATATTATTTATAATTTTTTTTGTTCAAGACCATTTCTCCATTTATATGTGCATAAAGCATTAATATGAAACCGGGATCAAGACAGTACTTTGTATACAAATTTATTAATTAAATATAATATTATTATTGTGAAAAAAAACACTAATTTTTATTTGGTTTTCGTTATTAAAATATCATTTTATTTTGAATCATAGAATTACATATGCTAACATATTTAATTATATTATTGTTCAATTTGCTTTCATGTTGATAATTCTACTCTATATTTCAAATTTAAAATAAATTAATTTTGTTTCAATTTCGATTGGTAACTTGTTTTTGTTTGTTTTAGTAGTTTTGTTAGGATTTAAATTTGTTAAAATAGACATTATTTGGTAACGAGAATATATATTCATAATAATAAAAAATAATAATATAATACACATTTAACAAATATGTGATGTTTTTTATAAAATTTTCAACTTGATTGGTCGTTGCAATTAGATAACAAGGGACTATTATATTTTAGTAAGAGTGTGACGTTTTCCTAATCTGCACATTAAATTATATCATCAATAATTTTGCTACAAATTGAGACCTAATTTCCACAATTTGGCTTCTTGCATTTGGAAAAAGTTCCCTTCTTTTAATATTCCTATTTTGAACCAACTTGATTGCTTCAGCCATTTGCATTGAAATGAGCAACAAGGAAGTTTCCCAACCTCTGCAAACTCTGCTAGACTGCTACAAGCCAACAACTTCATTGTTTCAGACCATATATTTCTTTGGGAAATTCTTGTACGCACCGGTTGTTCTCGTGGTGCATTTATCCACTCTTTTTTTTTTAATTGAAAAATATATTTTTTTCATTTTAATTTTTTTTCATATTTTTTGTATAAAAAAGGGTGGGTGCATGCACCGGGATCCACACCCAGTGCATAAAATTTTTTTCCTATTTTTTTACCTTTTAGGTGTCTCTCTGAGCAACTATATTCATTGAGATCCTTAATTCCTTTTCTATGCTCAAATCCTGTTTGGCCGAATCCAACCAATTAAAAAGGCAAGTGTATTACACTTGCTATTTGATTGGTCACTCTCCCTAAATTTTCCACCAACCACATGACAAGTGCAAAACGATTTGGCCGAGCCAGTCTCGGATTAGAATTACCCTTACTTTTGAAGTTTCTTCAGAATTATTTCTTCAGAAATAAAGGTAATACGTAAAACAAAAAAAAATAAATAATAAAAAAAATGGGTTATACGCGCAATATGTTTATCGAGTTAATTGCGCCGAAAACCCTGTGTTTTGTCTAATTAGCACGCAGGATCCTGTGTTTCAACAATTAGCATGAAAAACCCTATGATTCCATTTAATTATTACTAAGAACCCTGCGTCCATGGTTGTTGTCACACGCGCTCTAATTGCAACTGAAATTATGAATTCTTGCTCTTATTAGGCTGTTAAATGACATTTATACCCTCTATAACCTAATAAAATTAAACCTGTATTTTTTATATTTTTTTTGAATTCCACAAAATACACTTCAAATATTATAAAAAAATAAAAATAAAAATGAATTAAAAAAGTTTATAATATGTTTCACTTTTATAATTTAAATTACATTTAAAAAACAGAACATATATATATATACACACACGTAGTAAGATGATGATTAATAATATATTTATTTTATTATTTAAAACATAAATAAATAAAGTTAAATATTATAATG
>JBBMKE010000008.1:11750268-11762913 GCA_037834125.1 Lippia alba
GTAAAAGAAAAAAGATTTAACTATGAAAAGAACAATAAACGTGATAACACGTGCAGCGCACGTGAATCCTGCTAGTAATTATATAAAAGTGTGGATATGAGGATTTTGTATGTGAATGGACTAAACTACTCTTATACAATGTTATTTGCACATATACCATTTTATTTATTTAATTATTTAATTTTTGGGTTATGCGGGACATACATTAATAATCCAAGCTCAATTATTTACGTTAATCTAATTATTTTTGTCAATTAAACTTAGTATTTTCTCGGAGCATAGCTTAAAGAAATTTATAAATCCAACTTAATTAGTTTATTTTATTTATTTTCATCAAATTAAATTCTATATTTAAGTCCCAAATTTTGTTATTATCAATTTAATTATTTTATTTTATTTATTTATAAAATTTAATTTAATTATTAAATTATAAATTATAGTTTATTTTGCTCAACAATTAATAATTTACTCAAATATATTAACTTAATTATATTTAAGGCCAACTATTCTCGTTCTCCAACTCTTCCTATTCTCTTTTAATATATATTAAATGTTGTTGTTTAATTTCCTACACTCAATATTGGCTCTAATACAAATTAACTTCGTAGGCTACTAACAACACAATGCAGATTTACTATACTTGAAGGTTTACATTTGAAGTTTTCTATTCCCACGGGAGTTTTTAGGTTCTCCAAAGTTATTAGGAGGCTCGAGGAGGAGAAGTTGAAGAACTTTCGTGCAAGAATGATAACTGGATCTTTCCGGTAGCTTTCAATTGAACCCACATTTCGATCAGTCGAACTGATTACAGTTTTGGTATTTGATTATAGGGAGAGCGCCTATAGCATCACCAATTGAAGTATTGATTTGGTATGTGGTATGGATGAATAATAACAAAAAATGTAGATAATTTATTTAATTATCTCTCATTTTTTTTGTATCCTAAGGAAAATAGATTAATCTTTTAACTATATATAAAGTAGTTTACGTAGCAACAACTGTGATACTTTTAGTTATAGTTTGCTAAAGTTTTGTTAATTATATAGTTTTTCCTTGAAATTATTCCTAATTAATTTGGGGCAATTCATAGTTTTAACCACTATATTATTTTACTAATACTTAAGGTTATAATAGTTATCTGTTGTCCGTTTTGAGAGACTTTTAGATTCATTGAAGCCAGATTTTAGGGATAGTACTAAAAGTCAAAGGCACCATGCCTAGAAAAGCCTCTTCATATATCAAAAGATAAGATTTTGAAGTTCAAGCTATTATTTTCTAAAACTTAAAATTCAACACCATCTTCGTCATATCGCAACAAAAAACATCATAACAACTATCACCTCCAAAGTCAAGATCACTCCATTGTTGATCTTCGTGCTTGCAGAAGGCAGTTTTCGTTTGACACAAAACACTGTACATCGATATAACTCTTGCGATCATATGATGAGTTTCCATAGAGAACAATTTTATTGATTTTGAAAAGTATGACCCCGAAAGTGGTCCTAAATCTTTTGGTGGGAAATGACGCTCGTACTGCAGAAGGGTAAGTTTGTTAGGGAGACTTAATCCAGTACTTAAAAAGGGATTCAAGAGATAAACGTCAGATTTGTCATCCAAGAAATCTAACCACCCATGGGAAGAGCCAAAACATTAATGATTTTGGAGGCGGTTTTGGAAGCTATTGATGTGGTAATTCTTCTTCTTGGCAAGATAAAAAACAAAGAGATTATTTTCTTCATTATTTTCGAAATCACCAGGAAGAATAAGTAATGGATTTAGTAACAAATTTAGTAAAGAATTATCATTGATAATTTTATAATTAATTATTACTCAAACCACTATTTATAATTATATATATGTCATGAACTGGGTAATTCACTAGACTATTTTAATGTAATTGAAAATTCTCAACTCGTTCGAATATGAATTCTTGCAACTTTTCTAATATTTGGGATTCTACATTTTCTCATTTAATTACTTAGAAAATAATTTAATTTATTAACACATACTACAACATTAATTTACAACTTTTAGATTGACTCTTTAAATATCATTAACAGAATAACTCTTTCAACTAACTTAATGTAATCGAATAAATTTCAACTCATTTAAGTATAGATTTTTGCAACTCTTTCAATACTTGAGACCCTACATTTTATCATTTAATTACTTCAAAAACAATAATTTCAACTCTACACTTCTCAATTAATTACTTAAAAAAGAATTTATTTTGTTGGCGCATATTATACCATCTATTTACGATGCTTAGCAAGATTATTGCAGGACAATTTACATGAAGGAAAAAAAAAATGAAATGGAACTTTTGTATTTTTCCTTTTCTTTTTTAATATAGTTTAAATATAAAAAAATTACTAAGGAATTGATAGTGATAGTTTTATTATTGATTATTATTAACATAAAATAAAGGAGTTGTACAAATTAACCACAAAAATATCACAACTTATGATTGAATTCACTCTTTATATGTCATTATAAGAGGATAACTCTTTAAACTAATTTAATATAATTGAAGAAATTTCAACTTTAAGTATTAATTCTTACAACTTTTTAAATACTTGGGGCTCTACATTTTATCATTTAATTACTTAGATCAAAATTTAATTTAATGACACATACTATAATATCTATTTACAACCTTTAGAAAGATTATTGCACGACTGTTTAGATGATGGAAGAAAAAATTATTGAAACAGAACTTTTGTACTTCTTTATAAAGATTATTGCACGACTATTTTATCAGAATATTTGAAATATTTGCTCATACATGCATATGTCTATTCAATAATTAATTGAGAAGATTGTTTTTTGAAATTTTAAGATACGAAATAGATAAACGATGTGATGGAAAACTTCAAAATTATTTCAACTTTACACATGATTGATCATATTTGATTTGTCTATTCCATGCTTGAAAATAATTGATTCATTTTTTATTGTAAATGTAAATGAAGTATGGAATTTTTTTCTAAATAGTAAATGATCGAGTTTGGAATTTTTTCAAATTCAGTGCGATGACCAGAGCTACCAACTATACATTGAAATGAAAATATAACAAAGTATGATGATGCAAATATGACGAAACTCAATAATTTTCGGTAATAATTTATGACATTGTATACACCTTTGTTTATCTGCATATTTACTTATTAAATTCATAGTATAGGGTCCTTTAGGTACATTATATTCAAGTATTTTATTTGGTCTTTTATTATTCTCGTAAAATTGATTATGTCACCATTTATAATTAAGTCTATTAATAATTTTTTTATCTTTTGAAGCGAACAAAGATACATGACATTATATTTATTGATATGAGAACACGCTATGGAAGGATTTGATCTTCCATAGAACTTACATCATAGAGAATCCAACGGTAAAAGAAATAAATAGAAATTACTAAAATGTCAACCCCCGAATTGAGTTGGCACTCCAAACAACAACTGTAAAAGAAGTAGACGAAAAACTCAACTATAAACATATCATGTCCGAATTTACAGAATTCAAGAAAATCACTAGCGGTTTTGATGAATTGATCAGTAAATTTTCAATTATCTTTACTTTTTTTGGTCAGGATTTTCAATTATCTTTAGTTACTAAAAAATTCAAGTTTATTTTAGTTCAATTAGAGAAAAAAATCAACCTAAAAAAATGCGGATGTAATTGGACTTTTGAAAAAAGTGAAACAACCATTTCAATTTTGGAGAAACAACAAAAACACAGTATATGAAAGAGAAGTGATGATAATGAATAATGAGTAAGAAAATAATTAAACATTTACGATTTACAATATAATTAGTGTTAATCCGCATATTTTATTTGGGTGAAGGGCGGATACAATCACAATTAATTCTTGGGACGCTTAGCAGTAACAGAAGTACGGTGGTTACAAAAAATAGAAAATAAGAGAGAAATAGTGAGAATTTCAAGTTTAAAAAACGGATATATCAAGGTATGATACAAAACACAAAAAAATAGAAAATAAAAAAAATACTTATAACGAATGTTTTTATAATCAGAATGGATCATCTAATAAAAACAAATGCTTTAGAAGGTGTACTACAATTAAAGACAACTTCTGCAACAATAGTACTCCTTGATCCAAATTGTGCCAAGGCAGAAAAACTCAATACAGGGTGAATTTGTATTCTTATTATCATAATATAATGATTTTTTTAGTAATAGTATATCAAAAAAATTATAAAAAAAAATTGATCACAATAATTGTATTTATGATGAGCAGGTTGGTGTCCTCTGAGAAAACAAACATAGAAAAATTATGGATGATGAAGAAAATGAAAAGCATAGATGAAATAACCATTGCAGAAGTGATTTATAATCATACGAAGTTACGAGAGGTAATCTAGAAATAAGAAATACGAGCTTGTAACTAAACTGTTTTTATAATATTTGAGATTAATACTCTTATTACATGCTAACACAATAACGTAATATTTTTTGGGTGCATGGAAACACAAACTCCACTAATACTTAAAAGGACAAACAATACTATTTCAAATTAAAACAAAAGTTAATTTCGTAGAAAACATATTAACGTCATGGTATGAACTTGCATGCACAAGTTCAATATCAAAATAATGCAAGGAATACAATGCAGAAATTGCATGGATGACAAAGTGGAAGCATCACCAAGGTATGGAATCTAAAAACCCATAAAATTTAATATTGCGACATACAAATTGCTAAATTACAAAGTTCAAAACATACAGGTATAAAGTTACCCTATATGTAGTAGATGGAAGTGAACGAGCCACAATCACACTATTTGAAGAAGTAATTGAGGCGTACACTGGATGTCCAGTGACCGAGTATATTGAAGCAATGAGCGAAGTAAGACAAACAATCAAATTAAAAATAAAAAATACTAATAAAAAAGTAATAATATGTAAAAATTGGTAGGATCAAGAATCATCACTTCAATAAAAGGCTTTGGTGTGCACCAAAAAAAAAAGTAAAAGCACCAAAAAAATAAAAGGCTTTGGTGATAACAATAGATAAACAGTACAACTTCCTTTTTTAGACTTGACAAGTTAAAAATCCAAAGATGAGAAATGAAATTTTATTCGCCATTGGAGAAGCAATCAAAGATAAAAAAAAAAAAAGCGAGAGGAAAAGGAGTCAACACTGTAGAAATTGGAAGAAAACAAAGGGGGGGAATAAATACCAAGAACAACGCAAAGGGAACACGTAAAGCCAACATGGACAAACAAAGTGAGGCAAGAGGCATAAGGATAACAAAACCAAAGGGAGCCACCAAACAAACAAAAGAAGAAAACAGATTTTGTGAGAGAAGAAACAACCGAGATAAACGACGACAAAATACAAATTTAGACGACAATGACTGCATAGAGACAATTGATGAAAGTTTTGCATTATTTTTCAAGACAAAGTAACCCAAACAAGGTCAACCAAAAGCATAGAAAAACAAAGTGGTTAAAAATAATAAAAAAGGAATAATGAATTGTTCTAGGACATTAGAAAAAAAAAAAAGAAGTACGTGTGTGGGTTTCCAAAGTTTATATGAATGTATTGAATGCTTGGATCTACAAAATATAAGGAACAATACTATCTATAGTTCCACACATACGACATATATGAAGAAGTATATCACAAATAACAGAAGGAACGCTAGATATAATATATTAAAAAAAAAGGATCCCCATAAAAATAAATATACACGTGCAATGCACGTGCACCTTGCTGGTAATAAAAAAAGATTTGGACGCGCAAGACTCCATTATTTTAAATTGGACCTACTCAAATTTTTTATAATTTACCAAAATATCTATATAATTAAATAATACCGTAAAAAATATTACACTTACAATTTAAAACTATACACATGGTATACGAGAGCTCCAACTCAGCTTAACTAAATAATTGTGAGCACAATTTAACGTTTTCCCGACATTTGTACCGAAAAATTGACAATTGAGACTAGATCCATTTAAAATTACGTTTTATGGGACTCAAGGTGCAAACATAGAATCGCATGAGATCGTATGGTGCTAGTCTTGTGGGACCAAAAATATAATTTCCTTACTATAACACTCTCACTAGAAAAAAGTTTTTGTACTAAGAATATAATATCAGAGACTATAGTGTGATTAAAAATATTGGAAGAATTAATTCAATATTACCCTAAAATCAAGATTTGTATAATTGTATATGCAATTTATCCTTAAATTAAATAATTAAATTGGAGTAAAGGACATTTTGTTAACTAACTATACCGCCATGTCTATTAAGTAATCTGCATAGGAGTACTAAAGCCTATGGAGAAAGCAAACCTTTTAATGTTTTCATTTCAAGAGGACAAAAAACTAAGAATGTTAAACAACGGATATTCAAGCATGTTCAGAGATTGGGGATGCGGGTGGGGAAACTTGCCATACAGTAATGTGCAGATTGGGCATTCCTCGGATGCTGGAAGGAAGTGATCCGATTCTTGGGCAGTCGACGATCGAAAGCTTTCGGAGATTTGTCATTTTTGTGGTGGTTGATGGAAGTGCTACGATTCTTGGGCACTTTCCGATTGAAAATGTCCTGAGAGATGTAAGATTGCTCATCCAATCGGGCAGTGAAAGCTGATCAAGGTCGATTAATTCAACATGTTCGAGTGAGTGGACATGCGGTAAGCCTTCTAGAAGAGATGCCATCTTAGGAAGATTTTGAAGTTGATCAAAGGTTGAATTGGCTCGAGAGTTATGCCAAACAATTGTCGTAACAGTTATTTGACCCGATAGAAAAGTGACTGTAAATGGAGAAAAGTTTACAAGGCTTAATTTCAAAATTAAGAGGGGAGATTTGTGTAATAATATATAGTTTTAGGGGAGAGTATTGTAATTATTTCTAATGGATAATTATGCAATTAATAAAATTGGAGAAAGATGGATCACAGATCTCCATTGAAAACAATGATTTTCCCTGAAGTATTCGCTGCATCTTCTTTATAGAGTTTTTCGTCTACAAGCATCTCTGGATGCCAAACAAGGATTAGTCTACCCTGCACTACTTTGTGTAAAAAGAGAATTAAACAAAATAAAATCCTAAAATTACCACGACTAAAACAAAATTATATCTATAATAATTTGGATACTAACTTGTAGTTATATATTTAGGCTATCAATATGTTTTAAGAACTATAAAAAGCTTTTCATGCTTTTACAACAACAACAACAATAATAACAACAATAATAATACCTCTGAAGCATATTATAACTAACGAATATACAGATTGGGAATGTGAGCGATCTTGTGCCAATCTCCCCCCTCCCCTTTCTCACATTGCCTTGTCAGTTCTGGGCAATTCAAGATCGCAAGTATTTGGAGATTGGTCATTCGTTGAATGGTGGATGGAAGCGATGCAATTCTTGGGCAAGTTACAATATCCAACTGCTTAAGAGATGCAAGTTTGTCCAACCACTCCGGCAATGTATTCAGCTCATAAAGCCGGTGCAGACTTAGAATTTTCAATGAGTAGACATGCTGTAAGCCTTCCGGCAAACGTACCATCTTTTGAAAATTTAGAAGCCAAAGGGTTTTAAGGGAGTGGAGATACTTGATTTCACCTGGCAGCTCTACTAAATTAGATCCAAATATAGCCACAACTTCCAAAGTAGTGAGATATTGGAGCCACTCTCCCCGCAGACATGTTGCTGCAGTTCTCATGTTCATCTCCATATATTTAAGAGATTTTAAGCACCAAATGCATTCTGTGGACAGAATATGCTCGTGTGCATTTCGAATTACCATGTCCTTGAGATTAGAGAGGCTTTCCATTGCGTTATTTGGAATGCATGTTGTGTTCTCGTCGAGTTCCAGCATGAGGGAAGTGAGATTGTCGAGCTTAGAGAGTGAAGATAGTGTTGAGTGGCTGCATTTAAGTACCTGCAACTTCTTGAGGGATGGGAGTAGTGACAATCTCAAGTGGCTGCAATTTGTTACCCGCAACATCTTCAGGGATGGGAGTATTGGCAATCTCAATGAAGAGCATTCATGGATGAATAGCTCTTGAAGATTTGGGAAATTTTCTCTCATTTCCTCCTTTAACAACCCTTTTAGATTTGGTAGATACTGCAAATGAAGCTCTTCCAGTGACGGAAATACTATCCGTACTGGATTTCCACCGCGAACCTCACCCTCTATGATGAATTCAATCATGTCGAATTTATGTAATACCAACTTTTTTAGCCGAGGTAGATGTCCCAATGGTGGAAGATTCAAGCAATTTGGGCAGTTGTCTATTTTAATCTCAACTACATTATCTGTAGTTGAATTTCCCATCCATAGAGGAAAAATACTACCTTTGAAACCAGATATCATCAAAGTTTGAATGTTTGGGTGAGGTTCAAGGGCTTTTAGTACCGTTTTATCCATCATTTCACGCGATGCAGATACATCGCCACCTTCCCAGCTTAAGAACAACTCACGAAGGTTTGGTTTCTTACTTAAATTTGCTTTTTTCGCATCCATTTGATTTTTCACTCTTTCAAGATGTTTAATCTCCAGCTTGCCTCCAAGATTTAGGTGTTCCAACTGACCAAGATGCTTACCTATTTCTTCACCAACTATGAATAGATTCAATGTCTTTAGGCAAGTTAAATCTCCAATTCCAGAGGGCATTTCAATTAATGAAGTACATCCTTCTAGAATAATATGCCGGAGACTATCCATGTACCCCATATTTTTAGGCAATTTCACGAGATTACGGCACCAACTCATATTCAAAATTTGCAAATTTTGAAGTCTACAAATTGTGTTGGGAAGAGTTAGAATGGAAGTACCTGACAAATTCAAGGAACGCAACTGCTTCATCTTGCCTATTGAAGAAGGCAGAGCTTCTATCTTTCTCCAATTTGCAGTTAGCATTTTGAGATGACTGAAGTTCACTAAGGAGGTCAAAGTGGACATTTGTAATTGAATACTTGTAGGGAGGAGAATGGATTCTTCTCTCACATGTACCTGACGAATTCTATCATTCAACGCACTTGAAACATTGTTTGCATAAGGCCTGGGAACTTGGTTCTCCATGATTGATAAGGCAAGATCATGGACGAGATCATGCATCTTGAGAACGGTTTTCCTTCGAGATTTGCTTACTTCTAATTGAAGGAGGGATCTTAAAACTAGTTCATTCAATACTCCATATCCGATATCCTCCACTTCTTTGATCCCATTTGACGAAATACATCCATGAGCCATCCAAAGATATATCAACTCTTCCTTGTCAATTTCAGTATCCTTTGGAAAGAGCACACAATAAGCGAAACACCGTCTCAACACTAAAGGAAGATGACGGTAACTCAATCTCAGGGACGACAATATTGAAGTTTCCTCTTGTTCCAATTTCCACAGTTCACTTTCTTTGACGTAAAGCCATTCCTTTTCTTCATTCTTAAATCTTAGAAGACCTCCAAGGGCCTTAGCAGCCAAAGGCACACCAGCACATTTCTTCACTATCTGCATCCCAATGGCTTCAAGGCTGGGAAGTTGTTCAACCTCTCCTCCAAATGCACGTTGCTTGAACAATAACCAACAATGCTCATCTGACAATCCTCTCAAGCAATGGGCTGGAAATGTTCCCATGATATTCGCAACCTTTTTCATTCTTGTTGTTACAACGATTGAAGCACCACTTGAGCCACATGCTAGAACCATCTTTAACTTGGCCCATTTCTCTTGATCTTCATTCCACACATCATCTAGTACCAGCAAGAACCTTTTCTGGTTCATCAACTCCAAAAGGCGACATTCTAATGCATCAAGGTTCGTTAAATCTGAAGCAGTTCCACTCCGTGTGGCAGATTCTATCATCGACTTTATTAAAACCTTGGAATCAAAATCATTGGACACACAAACCCACATCTTAAGATCAAAATGATCTTTTATCCGTTGATCATTGTAGACTAGTTGGGCAAGAGTCGTCTTCCCAAGGCCTCCAAGACCAATAATGGGCAGAATAGAGAGATGTTGACAATCTCTGACTTGGTTGACCAATATGTCCACAATCTTCTCTTTCTCTTCATCCCTTCCAAAAACATCATTAGGTTCATTCAGAACAGAACCCGTCTCACGTATGGCAACCACTGTTTGCCTCTCAATTGAACTCTCGCGCAAATGGAACTTTTCACGCTCTGCAGCAACATCATCTAACTTCTCAACAACTTCTTTAATCCTTCTCCCAATTTTGCGTTGCAACAAAATTTTCTTCAAACTGCGAAATTTGTTGTTTTTCTTGTCCAGTTTGGAGACTTCAATCCCACACTCATCAAGCAAGTCATCAATCTCAAATGCAAGATCGTTAAGCTTGCGTAGCCAATTTCTTATTGACTCACTTTCGAATTGTCTCTCTTCAGCATCTTCAAGCACGGCTTGGGTGGTGGTGAGAATGCTGGAAAGCTTCTTCATCTCCTTCTCTGCACCAATAATCAATCCAATCTCTTTTTCCATGAGGGAGCTTAGATTCTCCAGCAAAACTTGAAGAAATGCCTCTGCCATGAGGATCAGATCTGTCAAATTTCAAGAAGGAAATTAGGAGAAAGAGAATGAATACTAAGTGTAAAGTCAACTGAAAGATGAGCATATGGTTTTGGAAGTAGTTGAAGCGTTGATATAATAAAATGATACTTAAAATCTTTTTAATAAATATCTGAGTATCAAATTAAAATTGTAAAACTTAAATCTTGAATTGTCTATTTAGTTGATGTAACCTTCCCCTACCTGTCCCGCTAACGACTTTGCTACCATATATTTCTCATCTTTTAGAAAGGGTCAGCACTCAAAGACAAACACTGTCGCTACTACGGAGATTTTTTTTCCTAAAACCAAATGCACCATCCGGTCTCCTCGCTAAATTAAATTACCGGCACAACAACAGACGTAAATGCTGACGAAATGATCTATAGTTGCTTCCATACAGCTACTATCCCATTCAATTCAATAAACTGAGAAAATTGAAAATGGTGCATTTTCGTCCTATAATATCATCTTACATTTGTCCTACGGTAAAATTGAAGATGGTGCTGTGAATTTTCTTTCGGTTCATACTTTTATTTTTCTCGAGCACGTAGCAGCCGAAGCACAACCCCAATCTGTATCGCGTAGGTCTCTTTGCAAACTTTTAGCAATTGACAAAACCATCAAGAATGGGAGTAAATGAGTAATAAAACCTTTGGAGAAAGCAAATCTTTATGAATGTTTTAATATCAAGATAAAAAAGAATTAAGAATATTACGAGGGAGACAGATCTCCCGAGGGTGGAGGATGCAGCAATTTGTGCAGTTCTTCACACGAATCTCAGTTACATTAGCCATGGTTGAATTTCCCATTCAAACAGGAAATGCCCGACCATTGAAGCCAAATATTTTTAGAATTTCAATATTTTGGTGAGTTTCAACTTTCAAGGTACTATTTTATCCACCATTTGTCGCGATCCGGACCCATCGTGGACTTCCCATTTCAAGACCAATTCGCAGAGGTTCGGTTTCTCTATGGTTTTTTACTCTTTCAAGATGTTTAACCTCCAGCTTTGTACAGATTTGTGTACGTTAATTCTCGGAAAATCTTCAAATAAAAATGCACAAGAACGGATTTGACTCGACCATATCACTTGAGTAATTTTAGTCCGAACTTGGCTTGACCAAACAGTATAAAGTCTAACCATAAATTCACTTGTTTTATCTCTTTGGTTAATTTCTTCAAACACCTTACACGCAAATGGGAGCTGAATTCCTCTTCACATGAAACCTCTTCACTTTCATCTAAGACGAATTTCCTCTTTCCAAAGACTCAATTTTAGCTTCCAACTCCTCAGGAAGTTCTCGTCGAATTCCACAAAATGGAATTCTACTCCGAACCCGAACCTCAAAATCACACATCCAACTCTTCTTCTCATAGAATCCTGCAATTCTATGACCCAAGCAAAGCAAATCCAAGCTCACATGATTCGCAATGGCCTAGTTTTTCATCTCTTCCCTATCAGCAGACTCTTATCTTTCATTGCCCTCGATGAAAATGGAGACTTAAGCTATGCGAATGCACTATTTTCTCAGATTCTTGAGCCCAATGTGTACATTTGGAATACGATTATCAGGGGCTGTGTTAAAAAAGGGTTCTTTGAAATGGGATTTTGTTATTTTGTTAGAATGGTTAAGGAATGTATTGAAATGGATAAGAGAAGCTATGTTTTCGGGCTCAAAGCTTCTGGAGGTCTGGAAGATTTCAGAGTGGGGGAATCTGTGCATTGTATGATTTGGAAAGTGGGTTTTGTAGGGGATGTTATTATTACAAATGGTTTGATTCATTTTTATTCTGAGAGTGGGAGATTGAATTGTGCAAGCAGAGTTTTCCATGAGAGTGATACGAAGGATGTGGTTTCTTGGACTAGTATGATAGATGGGAATGTGAAAAATGAGATGATTGATGAAGCTCTGAAGGTGTTTGATGAAATGTGTGAAAGAGCGGTTGAGCCTAATGAGGTCACTATGGTGGCAGTCTTCTCTGCCTGTGCACAGAATGGAGATTTAGGACTTGCTGAGAGGATTCATGCATTTGCAGAGACGCGGCAAGTTAAATTTAGTTTGAATATGATGAATTCCATGCTGG
>JBBMKE010000008.1:11782827-11794427 GCA_037834125.1 Lippia alba
TGTTCTGGGAGTGGGAGGCTATGATCTTGACAGGTATTCTATATTGATTCTGCCAAAAGGAATCCATTTGTGCATCACTTTTTAGAAAATGGTTTTATTAACTATCTTCTTTGATGAACTTTTAGACCTTGGTTATTTATATTGATCAGGGATCTTATGATAGTTAAATATATTATTTTTTGCAGGATCGAATCTGAAATTAAACCAGATGATTCTCATTGTTCTCATCATGGAAAAGGACATGGTGTGTATGCTAACTTATCTATTGATGATCTTGAATTTTTCCTTTAGTTACTGCCTTTTTTTTTTTTAACTACAATATGCTTGCTAAAAAGGCAAAAGAATGTGAGGAAGCTACAGTTAATTACCATGTTTTCAATTGCAAATGCTTCATTAAGCCAACTGAGTTTACTACCTAACTTATAAAGTTTTTGATGAGGGAAATAGTTATGGTCCATATGGATCTCGACATTGACTTTGTAGGAAGTCCCTCATAAGAGAGTTGAAACTAATAGAATAACTTGAGTTTTTTGAGTAATATATGGGGAGAGTTAATGAATGCTATAGTGCTGTAGTAGGCATAGTTCCATCAAGATTATACCAATCTTAAATCTTAATTTTTAACTAGTTCTAAGTATTTTTTGCTGGATTTGAATTTTGGTAATGTAGCTTTATTTTGTGAGATATAGTTGGAAAATCCTTTTCTTGCATATTATCTAACGAGTCTTGTACCAAAAAAAATCTAACGAGTCAATATATCTACTTTATCTTGTCCCCTCTTTCTAAAATCCTTCATGCCAAAATTCCTCAATGACACTATGTTGCGTTGTTACTCCCTATCCAGTAAATTATCTGCATGCTGAAGATTGGGTTAGTCCACTCCTTTGATGTTTGTGTATGGATATGACTCTCATATGCACCTCTTTCACTTTTCTTGTAGAGCATCACAAAGGGCATCATCATGGTCACAAGCACGATTCCGCTGTATCTAGTGTCAGTATTGTTTCCGAAGGAACCTTAGATCTTGATTATGTAAGTACTTCTCTACTTTGCAAATGACTGATGTTCCACGTCTCCGAAAAGAAAAAAATGTTGTTGATGCTACAGTTTAGAAAGCCACACTTGGCTTGTTTGTTGATGCTACATATCCACTGAGGAACATCTATATTTTTTATTCTCGTAATGTCTCTGCTGGTGATTCAGTTTGATGATTGGCTTGAAAGATTGGTGGAAGAGAAAGGAGATGACTTATACAGGATGAAAGGAATACTATCAGTGACTGATTCCGAGCAGCGTTACGTTTTCCAGGTTGTCATCTCACCTGAATCATGCTTGAATTCATCTACAACATTGAACATGCTTGGTCTTAGTATCAAATATTAATTCTCTTTTAACTTCATTATTCAGGCCGTGCATTCTATTTTCGATGGGTGCCCAGGCAAGGAATGGGGGCCTGAGGAGAAAAGGATAAACAAGCTCGTCTTCATAGGGAGGAACTTGGATGAAACTGCCTTAAGGAAAGGATTCAAAGGCTGTCTAGTATGAGCGGAGCGTCAGTTACCATTCGAAGTCTCGAACATGGGATTTGAGTGCATACTATGTATCAATTAAGTCATTGATGAAAGCTTAGACCTTGATTGCAAAACCAACATTAGGAAATTTCCAGCGGAGTGTACAACTATAACCAACATCAGAATCCGGGTGAAAAGAACGACGAAGTAATGAAGTTTTACACCAAATTATGAGGTTTCTGGGTAGGACTGCATTATGTATATGAGGACCACTCCTTCGGCCTGGTGTGTTTTACGGGCTACTTTATCGGTGTATTCTAGGGCTGTTGTCTCTATTTTCTGTGCATTCGATACGTAGGACTAATGGTTATGATGTAACTTGTGGAATATTATTATGGAGGTTGCCATTATATATATTACACTTATTGAGTGATGAATTACACCTGGAACTTTACAACGCATCAGAAAGACACATTTCTGTAAGGTGTTATCAGTAGCATAACAACATAAGAGGCCAAGAAATCTATCCTTTCTCAAGCTCCATCACTTGGAGATACGCATCGTTTTCCCTTCTTATAATCTCTCACCGCCTTTGTCAATAAGGGCATTATCAGCGGCATCACTATCGACAGTATCACGAAGAGCATAGTTCCCCGGGTACCCGGTGTAATCGCAATCATGCAAGTGTCATAAGTTGCTATTAGTGCAAAGAGTGCTACTCTAAACTCAAAGTGCAGAGGAAGCCCGAGCGTTAGAAAATTCATCATGTGAAGAGACATATAGAACCCGAGCGAGTTGAAAACCAGAAATAGACAGTACGACACTGTATTGTAAGTGCCCAACACTGCCTTCCCCGCGGTGTGGGGTTTAAACGGGCGTCGTTTCGCTGTTGATTTATCCACAGTACTATTTTGTTGAGAAAGATCAGGCCAAAAATCATCCTGCCAAATGCCCCCTGGGGGGTTAAGCACAGCCTGATACGTTGCAGTAACAATCAGTACAGATATCACGAGCAGCATGTTTCTAACTTTACTTGGAGAGTCTCTTATGTTGTCGTATTTGAAGTAGTCTTGTAACTTCTTCGAGGCACATTTGGACCGTTTCCTCCTCCTCTGTTCTTGCTCCGTTCGACTTTCTGCTGAATCTTGCTGGATATCTAATGTGGTTTCGGGTGGAGGCGGCTGTGACAGTGATCTCATAGCCCCAGCTAGTGTAAGCATTTCATTTATCTCAGGATCATCTCCTTCTGAGATCAGTACATCTAGTGGGGTAAGACCATTCTTGTTCAACAAATTCAGCTCCAATTTGCTCTTGTAACCAAAGTTCTTGTCCAGCAATAAATCAACAACCTGAAAAAGGTATCAAGCAAATAGGAAATTTATGTAAGTTATTTGATGATGCCATCATTTTCCATAAAAAGACCTAATGACAGGGCAGTGTGTTAAAAACTACACAAACATAGAGGGGAGGTATCCGTAATTATTGAAAAGTTTAAGGGGAGTAGTTAGTATTCACACACTATTTCAGAGGCTCCAAGTTTAATTAACCCTTGAAATTAATTTTTCTATTCCTGAATATTTGGAAATTTAATTTTATTTGGGGAATTTTCTAAAATCAAAATTAGTTTCAGGGGAAAATTGTAATTTTCCAGAATCACCTCATATTGCTTTCTTGCTGCTGCAAGGTGCATGATTGTATTCCCTTGTTCATCTTTCCTGTTCAAAATATCCTCTTTCTCATACATAACCACATGCTCAACCAACACCTTAAGACTCTCAAACTGGCTGTTCTTCACAGCCAAATGAAGACAATTCTCCCCTCTAACACTCACTTCGGCGATGGAATCCGAACGTGATGACAGCAATTCCCTGATAACCTTTATCCTCCCTTTAGCCACTGCATAATGAAGTGGTATTCTTTTCTCCTTCCCCTTAACAAAGCAAAGTTGGTTTCCTACTATCCTCAACATCTCTTTCACAATCTCCACATCCCCTCTTGCCGAAGTAATGTGCAACGGGCTGAGCCCTTCCCGGTTCAGTTCCACAGAAAAATCCGGCTCAAGGTTTAGGATCTCCTTGACAAAACCAACATGGCCACCAATGCAAGCGATGTGTAATGGATTCTCCCCGCTAGCTAAAGACGCTCCCCTTAACAAGAAGGGATCGTCTTTGATCAGATTATGCAGCTTTTCGACGTCTCCTTCTCTTGCAGCATCAAGGAGCCTTCTGTCCATACCTGTGTATGAGAGTTCTTGAGTGCTCTTGGATGAGTTGAGCTTGCTTCTTTTGTTGGTATTGTTAGAATTTAGTTGTGAGGAAGTCAATAATATGTAGCATCTCAAGCTTTCCACCAATATTTGTTAACAGCTATAGGTAGTTTTGATCAGGTCTATGGTTGTGTGAACACTGAAAATCAAATCATTTTGTTGAAAGGTCACAATATATTAAACTATATCTTTTGTTTAATCATTTCATGGGTTGTGAGTCAGAGATGGAAACTGATGAAGATTGGAAGGTAAGACCAATCTTGGTTTCTTATTCTAGCTAGGGGTATTATAATATTTTCATAATTCTTACGAAAATAATCTGAATTATTAAATAAAATTGAAATGGTAATTGATAAAGAGGGTGTTTGATAAGATGTTTAGGAGTTGATCGGTGCAGATAAAATGTTTGACAAACTTTTTAATAAGAAAGACTTATTTATCTAGTTCAAAGTATGTCTTTTTCCCTGACTTGGATTTTGGTGAAGCAGATTGACTTTGCGAGATGTAGTTGGAAAGTCCTTTTCTTCAAAGTCAGTATATCTGTTTTATCCTGTCCACCCTTTCTGGACTCCTTCATGTCAAAATTCCTCAATGACTCTATGTTACATTATTACTCCATATCCGGTGTAAATTATCCGCGTAATGAAGGATTGGTTCGGTCCACTCCTTTGATGTTTGTATGTGGATATGAGTATATGACTCTTATATGCACCTCTTTCTCTTTTCTTGTAGAGCATCACAGAGGGCATCATCATGGTCGCAAACACGATTCCGCTGTCTCTAGTGTTAGTATTGTTTCTGTAGGAACCTTAGATCTTGATTATGTGAGTACTTCTCTACTTTGCAAATGACTGTATGTTCCACATGATCTCCAAAAGGAAAAAAGAAAAAAACGTGTTGATGCTACAGTTTGGAAAGAAAAACTTTGGATGTTTGTTGATGCTACATATCCACCGAGTAACATCTAAAATTTTGATTCTTCGTAACGTCTCTGCTGGTGATTCAGTTTGATGATTGGCTTGAAAGATTGGTAGAAGAGAAAGGAGATGATCTATACAGGATGAAAGGAATTTGATTAGTTTCTGATTCTGAGCAGCGTTACGTTTTGCAGGTTGTCATCTCACTTGAATCATGCTTCATCTCCAACATTGAACATGCTCGGTCTTAATATCAAATTGTTATTCTCATAACTTCGTTATTCAGGCTATACGTACGTTCTATTTTCGACGGGTGCCCAGGGAAGGAATGGGGGCCCGGGGAGAAAAGGATAAACAAGCTTGTCTTCATAGGGAGAAACTTGGATGAAAGTTGAAACTGCCCTCAGGGAAGGATTCAAAGGCTGTCTAGTATGACTGAAGCATCATTTACCACTCGAACATAGGATTTGAGTACATACTATGTAACTAGTCATGGATGAAAGCTTAGACCTTGATTGTAAAACCAACATTAGGAAACTTCCAGCTGAGTGTACAACTATAACCAACATCAGAATCTGGGTGAAGTTTTACGCCTTCGTTTCGAGGGAAATGATGACGTTTCTGGGTAGGATGCCATTATGTCTACGAGGACCACTTCTCCTGATGTGTTTTATGGGTCATTTTTATCAGTGTATTTAGTGCTCGTCTCTGCTTTCCGTTCATTTGATACGTAGGACTAATGTGTTTTGATGTAAATCGCAGCATATTATGATGGTCCAAAAATTTTTGGGATATTAATCTCCCAAAAAATGTTTGGAGGAGGTTGGCATTATATACATAGTCCTTATTGAGTGATAATTTACACCTAGAACTTCACAAATCACACCAGCTCATGGATAAACCGAACTATGTACCTGATTCTCCACTTACAAGTCACAAAAGTTCCTCAGAAAGAAATCCATCCTTTCTCAAGCAGTGGCTTCATTACACGGAGATACGCATCGTTTTCCCTTCTTATAATCTCTCACCACCTTCATCAATAAGGGCATCATCAGCGGCATCACAACCGACAGTACCGTGAAGAACGTAGTTTCCCAGGTACCCGGTGAAATTGCAACCATACAAGTGTCATAAGTTGCTATTAGTGCAAAGAGTGCTACTCTAAGCTCAAACTGCAGAGGAAGCCCGAGCGTCAGAAAATTCATCATGTGAAGCGACATATAGAACCCGAGTGAGTTGAAAACCAGAAATAGGCAGTACGACACTATATCGTGAGTGTCCAACACCGCCTTCCCCTCTTTGTGGGGCTTAAACGGGGGCCGTTGGGCTGTTGAATTATTTGCAGTGATATTGTTTCCAGTAGGATCAGGCTGATCATCCTGCCAAACGCCCCCTGGGGGGTTAAGCACAGCCTGGTACGTTGCAGTAACGATCAGTACAGATATCACGAGCAGCATGTTTCTGACTTTACTAGGAGAGTCTCTTATGTTGTCGTATTTGAAGTAGTGTTGTAACTTCTTTGAGGCGCTCTTGGGCCGTTTCCTCCTACTCTGTTCTTGCTCGGTTTGATTTTCAGCTGATTCTTGGGGGATGTCTAACGTATTTTCAGGCGGAGGTGGCTGTGGCAGTGATCTTAATGCCCCGGCTAGTGTGAGCATTTCATTTATCTCAGGATCATCTCCTTCTGAGATCAACACAGCTAGTGGGGTAAGACCATTCTTGTTCAACAAATTCAGCTCCAATTTTCCTTTGTAACCAAAGTTCTTGTCCAGCAATAGATCAACAACCTGACAAAGATATCATGCAAATAGGAAATTTTTGTAAGTTATTTTGATGATGCCATCATTTTCCATAAAATGACCTAATGACAGGGGGCAGTGTGTTAAACTACACAAAGATTAAACTACACAAAGATACAGGGGAGACATCTGTAATTTTAAAGTTTGAGGGGAGTACTTGGTAATCACACTATTTTGGAGAGGGTCCAAGTTTAATTAACCCTTGCAAATAATTTTGATAATCCTGAATATTTGGAAGAATGGTTTTTCCACCTTACTCAATGGAAATTAATTTATCTGGGTTTTTTCTAAAATAAAATTTATTTCAGGGAAAATAATAATTTTCTGAAATCACCTCATATTGCTTTCTTGCTGCAGCAAGATGCAGGATTGTATTCCCTTGTTCATCTTTCCTGTTCAAAATCTCCTCTTTCTCATGCATAACCACATGCTCAACCAACACCTTAAAACTCTCAAACTGGCTGTTCTTCACCGCCAAATGAAGACAATTCTCTCCCCTAACACTCACTTCCACGACGGAATCCGAACATGCTGACAACAGTTCTCTGACAACCTTTTTCCTCCCTTTAGCCACAGCATAATGAAGTGGTATTCTCTTCTCCTTCCCCTTAACCATACAAAGATGGTCTCCTACAATCCTCAACATCTCTTTCACAATCTCCACATCCCCTCGGGCCGAAGCAATGTGCAACGGGGTAAGCCCGTCCCGGTTCAGTTCCACAGAGAAATCCGGCTCGAGTTTTAGGTTCTCCCTAACAAAACCAACATGGCCACCAATGCAAGCGACGTGCAGCGGATTCTCCCCACTGCCTAATGACGCCGCCCTTAACAAGAAAGGATCGTCTTTGATCAGAATGTGCAGTTTTTCGACGTCTCCGTCTCTTGCTGCATCAAGGAGCCTTCTGTCCATATCTGTGTGTGTGATTGTTGGAGTGATCTTGGATGAGTTGAACTGTTGAATTTTCTGTTTCTGTTGGTATTCTTGGAAGTTTGTGAGGAAGTCAATGGAATGTAGCTTTTCAAGGTTTCAAACCTTCTCTTACGTTTGTTGATGTGTTAGCAGCTGCATAGTTTTTGATCAGGTCAATGGTTGTATGAATACTGAAAATCATTGATTATTAGAAGTTTAGAACAAGTGGTTACGGCAGAAGAAACTACCTCTTTTGTTTAATGATTTTCCCGAATTGTGACTCGGAGATGGAAACTAATCAAGATTTCAAAGTATGACCAATCTTGGCTTTTATTCTAGGGGTATTATAATATTATTTTCATAATTCTTGTAAAATTATTCCGAATTATTAAATAATATTGAAGTCGTTATTGATTAACGGGTGTTTTGTAAGATGTTTTGAGAGTTTATTGGTACAGGTAAAACGTTTGACAAACATTTTAAATAAGAAAAACATATAAAATATTAAATAAGATGATGACGAACTTATAAGCCCCTTTTGAGTAAGTTGGGGAATACCTTAATATTTTCGCTTTAGTTTTAACTAAATTAATCACATAATTATCTTTAGTAACATTTCATATGTACTATTATAAAAGTACAGTTCTTACATGTGTTGAATCCATAAAAAATATTTAAATTCTATATAGGACTAATACAAGCAGTATAGCAACAAATAGAGTCAATCCACAAAGAGGGGAGGTATTAATTCTTTCAGGTCGTAAGTTAATTCACGTAAGACAGATAAAAAGGGTTTGAGTATCAATTAATCTACATTTAGCAACTAACTAAAAGCATAGATTTAAGATACAAAATAAATTATTAAAAGAAATATCTAGTCAAGGATATTTTCGATTCAAATTCTCACACTGACTGTGGACACCAAAGATATGTTTTTAATTTATTCAGACAGATTGACTTAATTAAAAGAGATGCTCGAATCGACCTCGTTTCCACTTAACTTTTTGAATAATGAAGAGACACTCTATGATTATTTTCCCTAACCAATTCACTACCCTATGGAGACAGGAAAGTTTACCTTACCTATGAAGAAGTACGGATACATTCAGAGCAACTTGGATCACTCCTTATTTATCAAGAGGAAAAGTGAACTCATCACCCTACTTATTATCTATATAGATGATATGATAATAAACTAATAATAGGTAATAATACGAAGGAAATAACTATCTCCAGAGGAATCTAGCATGAGAATTCAAAATGGAAGATCTAGGAGGCTTAAGATACTTCCCAGGTATTGAATCAATGAGGTTAGATAAGGACATCTTCATATCACAGTGGAAATATATACTTGACCTCTCAGCAGAAGTTAGACTAGTAAACTGTAAACCGGCGAATACGCCGATGTGTCAGAATCATCAGTTGGGAATCACACCAGACCAAGTACGTAGACAAAGAGCGATACTTAGGACTTGTGGGCAAGTTAATCTATCTGGCACATACCAGGCCTGGCATAGCCTATGTTGTTGGAGTTATGAATCAATTCATGCATAATGCGAGCAAAGAACATATGGAGGCAATAACAAGGATCTTGAGATACCTAAAATAATCTCCAGGAAAGGGACTGATGCTCATCAAGAATGGGCACACTCGGATCTCTACTTACACTGATGCTAATTAGGTAGGTAGGCTCTCAGACAGACGATCCACCTCCTGATACATTACCTTTGCAGGAGAAAACATGGCGAAGCAAAAAAATAAAAGGTAGTAGCTCTTTCGAGTGCGGAGGTAGAATTCAAGGGAATATCCGAGAAATTATGGAGATAATCCTGAGATTGTCTACAGAAGGGATTGCCGACTTGTTTTGTGATAACAAGGTTGCAATAAGCATCTCCCACAATCCAGTACAGCATGACCGGAGAAAACATGTGGAAATTGACCGTCACTTTATTAAGGAATTGCATCTCCCACAATCCAGTACAACATGATCGGACAAAACATGTAAAAATTGACCGTCAATTTATTAAGGTATTGCATCTCACACAATCCAGTACAACATGACCAGACAAAACATATGTAAATTAACCGTCACTTTATTGAGGAGAAACTCGGAGTTGGGATAGTGAGGCTTCCATTCGTTAAGTCAAAAGATCAACTTGTGGACATCCTAACCAAGAGTTTGAGCAGTCAGAACGTTTAGCGAACCTTATTTAAGTTGAACATGTTCGACCCCCATGATCCAACTTGACGAGGAGTGTTTAACATGACCGTGTTAATTTTGCTAGAGATATAATTGATTGTATTTCCTATATAGAGCATATAATTAGGGCTATAATTTGGGGTTCCTCTCCTATTTAATCTTGTAATATTCTAAACGGTACAGTACAAAAATATGAATTCATTCAAAGCTTTCTTCAAAACTCTATTAATTCCTTAACAAAAACTGCCCTCAGGAAAGGATTCAAAGGTCGTCTAGCATGAGTGGCAGTGATATGGACGAAGATACACCGTATCAAGAGAGAATAAGAATAGAGATTGGATAATATCTTTTAATTATATTTAAGATATATTAGAAATATAATAGTAGTTACTTGATAGTTAAGTTTTAGCTTTTATATATTTTTAGCTTTTATATATTGTTAGTTCACGTTCAATTATGCAAGCAATAAGAATTTATCAATTTTTCAACCTAATTCTAAAGTCTTTCTCTTCCTCCCCTAATTCACGGTCGGTCGGCTCTCTACCTTCTTTCAAGACCGTATCACAATAATTATACACGATCTACGTCTCAATACGCAGAAGTATCTATACTATTATCTATACTATATATTAATAGTTAAAGACAAAGGTGGTCTCTTGGTGTCCGTTTTTTTTAATTTATTTTTTATCATTTTTTACTCCTGCGTTCTTTTCTCTCTTTTTCATTTTATTTTATTTATTTTATCACTTCAATTAATTTTATTTTTTCTTTTCTCTCATTCAATTTTTTCCTTTTTATTTATTTATTTATTTATTTATTTATCATAAAATTTTTCCGCCTTATCTTTTCTTTTCTCATATTTCAATTCTTTTTTTCTTTTTTTATTTGTTTATTTTATCACTTCATCGAGATTTTTTTCCTTATCTTTTCTTTTCTCTCAATTTAATTTTTTCTACCTTATCTTTTCTTTTTTCACTTTAATTACTTTTTCTTTTATTTATTTATTTATTATCTTTAATATTATTTTATTTATTATAATTTGATAAATATATTAAAAATAAAAATAATATTAATATAAAAATTAATTTTAATATAATTAAATAATAAAAAAATTTATGCACACGCAACGAGTGTGCCACAATTACTAGTATTATAGTAATCGTTTTGGTGTCTTGGACTTAGATTCTTTTTTTTCTGCCGTGAATTTTAAAAGGTTTTGCACGATCTTTTCTTTTCTTTTTCTAAATTTAAAATTTTTTCTTTTCTTTGAATTTATTTACGTATTATTTTTTAATCCCAATCTTTTCTCTTTCTTTTCTTTTAATCTATTTACCAATTAATATTATTTCTTAAATTAGATTTTCTCTCGCACCATATTAATATTTTTCATATTCTTTGATTCTTCTTCTTAATACTTTTAATTTTTTTAATATTGTTTTGATCAATAAAATTTTGATTTTTTTATGTTAAATATAATTTTTTCTAAATTATTATATTAAGCATAAGGTTCATTAATAATTATTTATTTGTTATTACTATACAAAATTTAATTTTAATATATTTTAATAATTTTTTTTTTGTGCACACATATCGAGTGTGCGTGGTTACTAGTATCTTATTAAGCCTGAGACCACTCGTGGTCTCTTGATTGGTCGTGTTTTTTTTTTTAATTTATTCATTGTACTCCTTAACCAAAAAGAAAACGTGTATATTTTAGTTTGTTACTATTTTATTATCCTTACTTTTTTCTAATTTGGTTATTTATTTATTAGACTTACTTTTTCCTCACCTTTCTTTTATTAAGATTATAAATATATATATATATATATATTTTTTTTTCTTACTCATATTTTTTTATTTATATTTTAAATATATGTTATTAATATAGAATTATTAAATTTAATAATTATATCAAAAATAATTATGAAATATATATTAATAAAATTAATTTTAATACATTTAGATGATAATTAATTCGCACATGCAACGAATGTGCA
>JBBMKE010000008.1:11794527-11807478 GCA_037834125.1 Lippia alba
CCGGATTATCCCCTTCTCCCCTATATTTCTACGAGTTCGAGACTACTCTAAAGTCTCTTGTGATACGTTCGTATCAGGCGTATAACTTACCATGCGACATCTCGAACATGGGCTTTGAGTAGATACTATGTATCAATTAAGTCATTGGTAAAAGAGACCTTGATTGTAAAACCAACATTACGAAACTTCCAGCGGAGTGTACAAGTTACAACTATAACAAGGATCAGAATCTGGGTTAAGAGGAACCACAAAGTACTGATCAAGTTTCTGCGTAGCTAGGATGCCATTTTGTGGGTGTATTTAAGGGCTTTTGTCTCTATTTTCTGTTTATTCGAGACGTTGGGTCTAACGTGTTATGATGTAATTGTGGAATAGAAAAAAGTTTGGCATTATATATATATATATATATATATATATAGTCCTTATTGAGTGATGTTTTACACCAAGAACTCCACAAAACACACCAATTCATGGATGAACTGAACTATGTTCCTGATTCTCCACTCACAAGTCACAAAATCCTGAATAAATAGGCTAAATAGATATGTGCAGCACCATTTTACATCGAAAGTTCTTCGAGTTATTTACGGCATATTCCCTGGGTTAGGTGAAATGGACAAAAAAAAAAAAACCCTATGTTACAAGTATTAACACAAAAAACTTTGTGTTTTCAAAATATTTGTACGGAAACCCTGTGTTACAAAAATTAATACAAAAAACCCTGTGTTTTCAAAATATTTGCATGGCGAACCCCAACATAGGGTTTTCCATGCAAATATTTTGAAAACACAAGGTTTTTGTGTTAATATTTATAACACAGGGTTTTCATGAAAAAAATTTAAAAACACAAGATTTTCTTTGTTAATATTTGTAGCACATGATTTTTTTTGTCCAT
The DNA here is from genome assembly GCA_037834125.1 of Lippia alba. Taxonomy (NCBI): domain Eukaryota; kingdom Viridiplantae; phylum Streptophyta; class Magnoliopsida; order Lamiales; family Verbenaceae; genus Lippia; species Lippia alba. The sequence continues at coordinate 11,795,423 of JBBMKE010000008.1, forward strand.
TTTACCTAACACAAGGGTGAAATATGTAAATAACTCAAAGTTCTTCAGAAAGGCCGATTTCTGTCAAGTTGAGTAACGTGAGAGACCAAGAATTTCGTCCTTTCTCAAGTAGTGGCTCCACTATTTGGAGACACGCATCGTTTCCCGCTCTTAAAATCTCTAACTGCCTTTGTCAATAAAGACATCATCAGAGGTATCACAACCGACAGTATTGTGAAGACCGTGCCTCCCCAGGTACCCGGTGTAATTGCAGTCATACAAGTGTCATAAGTAGCTACTAATGCAGAGAGTGCTACTATAAGCTCAAACTGCAGAGGAAGCCCAAGCGTCAGAAAATTCATCATGTGAATCGACATATAGAACCCGAGTGAGTTGAAAACAAGAAATAGACAGTATGACATTGGATTGTGAGTGCCCAATACCGCCTTCCCCGCTGTGTGGGGTTTAAACGGGGGCTGTTGTGCTGTTGAATTATTAGCAGTGCTATTGTTTCCAGAAGGATCAGGCTGAAAATCATCTTGCCAAACGCCCCCTTGGGGGGTTAAGGATAGCCTGGTACATTACAGTAGCGATCAGTACAGATAGATATCACGAGCAGCATGCTTCTGACTTTGCTAGGAGAGTCTCTAATGTTGTTGTATTTGAAGTAGTGTTATAACTTCTTTGAGGCGCTCTTGGGCCTTTTCTTCCTACTCCGTTCTTGCTCGGTTTGATTTTCAGCTGATTCTTGCGGGATATGTAAGGTAGTTTTGGATGGAGGAGCCTATGGTAGTGATCTTAATGCCCCAACCAGTGTGAGCATTTCATTTATATCAGGATCATCTCCTTCTGAGATCAACACTGCTAGTGGAGTAAGACCATTCTTGTTCAACAAATTTAGCTCCAATTTGCCCTTGAAACCAAAGTTCTTGTCCAGCAATAGATCAACAACCTGACAAAGATATCAAGCAAATTGGAAATATATGTAAGTCATTTGATGATGCCATCATTTTCTATAAAAAGACCTAATCGCAGGGGCAGTGTGTCAAACTATACAGAGATCAGGTTTATTGTGATTTGTTTGCTTAGTGATAATGCACGATCATCTAAGTAGATTTAATTGCATGGCGTCATTCATGATGAATGAAGTTTATATATGTAATGCTTAATTGATGTTTGTGGTACATTAACAAGAAGGATTGGTTGCAGTTCTCAACTTGTTAATGGAATTAATAAATGGGTTTAAATCTTGCACGCATGTCGTGACTTGGTTAATCGGGTTAGTGTTTTCATAGATTTTAATGTTGTTTGTTCATTAAATCCTGCCCAATGTCTCTACTCTCTAAGGGTTGTGAAACGGATTAGGAAAAATAGTTGTCGAGTGTCTCCAGGCTATTCGAGAATTTAAGTGAAAACGAGGCGGAGTCGAGTGTCTCTATCTGCTATACTAACCTATTTGAATTGTTTGAAATTATCTTTGCTTCCGTGATCGATGTGAAAATTGAATTATAATCTCTAGCTAGGTGTTGTTCCCTTCATTGATATTTTCCTAAGTTGCGCGTGATTCTTCATATTTATTTAGTTAATTTTAATTACTTTATGAGTTTAGTTAATTAGTTTAGATAAACTCCAAATCCCCCTACTTTTAGTTATTTCTTGTGAATTATCCTGTAATTGTAATCTATACTCTGTTTACACTATAGTAGTTATTTCTTGTGAATTATCCTGTAATTGTAATCTATACTCTGTTTACACTATACTCTGTTTTATTTGTTTACACTATACTCTGTTTTAGTCTTAGACCAGAATTATAATTATTTTTGACGGATTCGACACATGTCAAAGAGCGGTCAAACTCATCCCTATTGCCGATGATGAGCTCCGATCACCCCTGTCATGATCTCGCACCTTACTCCTCGTGGGATGACAAAATATGCCTTTTCGATGATAGGTGAGGGACACTCTTTCATTGAATCCCCTTGTTCTGCGTCGTATTTGTCATCAACTCCGGCGAGAAATTGGAATAGCCGAGTTTAGCTTCTGAGGTGATTAAAGATTGCAATATCCTCTTCATGGACCATCGGGTTAGGGCGCCAGACGCCAATTTCTCTCCAGATCCGTTAAGGTTGTTGTAATATTGCTCAATGGAGTTGGTCCCTTGTCTAACTCAATTAGCTTTAACAGTGAGGTCGTAAATCTAAATACCCCTCATTAGCCGTGTGTGGCTTTGAGGCCATCCTATAAGGCTTTCGCCGATGGATATTTGGAGAAATTAGCAATGAGCTCCAGCTCCATGTTGTCGAGAATCCAGAAGCAAACGAGCAGGTCCGTTTGTTCCCATCTGTGGTAGGTAGGCTGATCTGCCATTTGCAGTGCTGGTATTCCGATAATATGACTCAATTTTCCCCTCCCTCGATTGCTATTTTCATTAGTCGAGACCATAGAGAGTGATTGAATTGATTCAACTTCAGGCTAATTGTTACGGCTATGGTATACTGTGCTGATTTAATTTGTTCGGTTTGGACTGTAGGTTTTGGAATAAACTGGCTAACTGTGTGGCCAAGGAATCAACGGGCTACTGTGATTCCTTCGCGGTGCAGGATTGGGTGTATCTTCAGCCATGGTTGAGAGAGGTATTCGGTAGATGATGAGTAAGGTTCGGATCCATTTAACGGATCATCACCCGCTCTGATACCATTTTGAATGTAAAGAACGGCATAGTGGGAAGGTTTTTCTTTCATTTCTCAAAGTATACTGTTTATTTGGAGGAAGAAAGAATAACTGAATATAAAGTACAATTCAGTGGCTAAATTAGGAAAAGATATACATAATCAATCTATAAAACACAACCTTTACAAATCAGCTTCCTTATGTCGACAGTTCTAGTATGAGTGGAGTATCACTCACCACTCGAAGTCATTAACTGTAAAACAAATATTAGGAAACTTACAGCGGAATGCACAACTATAACCAACATCAGAATCTGGGGGAAGAGAAACGACTAAGTAATGAAGTTTTACACCTTCATTTCGAGGGAAATGGTGAGGTTTCTGGGTAGGATGCAATTATGTATATGAGGACCACTTATCGTGATGTGTTTTATGAGCCATTTTAACGTGTATTTTAGAGCTTGTCTCCATTTTATGTTCATTCGATACGTAGGACTAACGTGTTTTGATGTAAATCACGGTTATATTATGATGGGCCGAAAATTTTTTGGAATATAAATCTCCCAAAAAATGTTTGAAGGAGGTGAATCAGGCAGGATAGGAGATTGGCATTATATACATAGCCCTTATTGAGTGATTATTTACACCAGTTCATGGATAAACCGAACTATATATATATATATATATATACAATAAGAAGAACACAAATCCCATCAGCTCATGGATAAACCGAACTATGTTTACAAGTCGCAGAATCTAGTATAAATATGCTAACTAGATATATAGTATATACATGCGCAGCTGAAGGTTATTTGAGTCCTATATTGAGTTGCTATAGCAGAGCTCAACTAAAATATTTGAAGAAGAGTTTTGCAAAAATGTAATACTTGAATTACTTAGTAATGGCTTACAAATAACGTCTTAAGGACTCCTATTTATACTACTCTAAGGAGTAGTCTAGAATAATATAATAATGACTCACTTGACTAGATTCTTTGACTGGACTCTTGGTATGATAAACTAGATACAAAGGATCAGAAACTCTTGAAATACAATGCATGAATTGACCAAGACTCTTAAGATACTATGCATGAACTGAATTAAATATTCTTGAAAGTGAATTAACTCTAACAGCAGCACCATTTTACATCAAAAGTTCCTCAGAAAGAAATCCATCCTTTCTCAAGTAGTGGCTTCATTATTCGGAGTCGGAGATACGCATCGTTTTCCCTTCTTATAATCTCTCACCACCATCGTCAATAAGGGCATCATGAATGGCATCACACCCGACAGTACCGAGAAGAATGTAGATTCCCAGGGACCCGGTGTAATTGCAACCATACAAGTGTCGTAAGTTGCTACTAGTGCAACGAGTGCTACTCTAAGCTCAAACTGCAGAGGAAGTCCGAGTGTCAGAAAATTCATCATGTGAAGCGACATATAGAACCCAAGCGAGTTGAAAACCAGAAATAGGCAGTACGACACTATATCTTGAGTGCCCAATACCGCCTTCCCGGCCGTGTGGGGTTTAAATGGGGGTCGTTTGGCTGTTGAATTATTCGAATTACTATTGTTTTGAGAAGGATCAGGCCAAAAATCATCCTGCCAAACGCCCCCTGGGGGGTTAAGCACAGCCTGGTACGTAGCAGTAACGATCAGTACAGATATCACGAGCAGCATGTTTCTGACTTTACTAGGAGAGTCTCTTATGTTGTCATATTTGAAATAGTGTTGTAACTTCTTCGAGGCGCTTTTGGGCCGTTTCCTCCTACTCGGTTCTTGCTCGGTTTGATTTTCAGATGACTGTTGTGGGATAGTTAACGTTGTTTCAGGTGGAGGTGGCTGTGGCAGTGATCTTAACGACCCAGCTTGTGTAAGCATTTCATTTATCTCAGGATCATCTCCTTCTGAGATCAACACTGCTAGTGGGGTAAGAGCATACTTGTTCAACAAATTCAGCTCCAATTTGCCCTTGTAACCGAAGTTCTTGTCCAGCAATAGATCAACAACCTGACAAAGATATCAAGCAAATAGGAAATTTATTTAAGTTATCTGATGGTATCATTTTCCATAAAAAAACCTAATGGCAGGGGGAATTGTGTTAAACTACATAAAGATACAGGGGAGACATCTGTGATTTTTAAAGTTTGAGGGGAGTAGTTGGTAATCACACTATTTTGGAGAGTGTCCAAGTTTAGTTTAATTCTTGCAATTAGTTTTGATACTCCTGAATATTTGGAAGAATGGGGTTTCTACTTTACTCAATGGAAATTAATTCATCTGGATTTTTTCTAAAATAAAAATTAGGGAAAATATCATTTCTCGTCCTCTGGAAATGGTGTTTTTCGCTTTTAGTCCTGAACTTTTCACTTTTCTCAAAATACATCCTCTATATTTCCAAAAATCTCACTTTTAGTCCTTACCTAACTTCCGTTAATTTTTTAACGGAAAAAGGCGCTTGTCACTCACCCGCCACTCACATTCATTCGGGACGCGTGAGTGAAAAGCGCCTTTTTCCGTTAGAAAATTAACGGAAGGACTAAATATGAGATTTTTGGCAAAAGTTCAGGACTAATTTTGAGACAAATGAAAAGTTCAGGACTAAAAACGAAAAACACCATTTCCAGAGGATGAAAAATGAAATCACCTCATATTGCTTTCTTGCTGCTGCAAGATGCAGGATTGTATTCCCTTGTTCATCTTTTGTGTTCAAAACCTCCTCTTTCTCATGCATAACCACATGCTCAACCAACACCTTAAAACTCTCAAACTGACTGTTCTTCACAGCAAAATGAAGACAATTCTCCCCTCTAACACTCACTTCGCCGATGGAATCCAAACATGCAGACAGCAATTCTCTGATAATCTTTTTCCTCCCTCTAGCCACAGCATAATGAAGTGGTATTCTCTTTTCTTTCCCCTTAACCGAACAAAGATGATGTCCTACCATTCTCAACATATCTTTCACAATCTCTCCGTCCCCTCTGGCCGAAGCAATGTGCAACGGGCTAAGCCCGTCCCGGTTCAGTTCCAGAGCTAAATCCGGCTCAAGGTTTAGGATCTCCCTAACAAAACCAACATGGCCACCAATGCAAGCGACGTGCAGCGGATTCTCCCCGCTGGCTAAAGACGCCGCCTTTAACAAGAACGGGTCGTCTTTGATCTGATTGTGCAGCTTTTCGACATCTCCTTCTCTTGCTGCATCAAGAAGCCTCCTGTCCATATCTGTGTGTGTGAGCTTTGGATACTCTTGGATGAGTTGAACTTGCTGTTTATATTGGTATTGTTTGATGTTTTCGTGGAAGGTCCATGGCATGTAGCTTTTCAAGGTTTCAAACCTTCTCTTACGTTTGTTGATGTGTTGGCAGCTACATATTTGATCAGGTCAATGGTTGTGTGAACACTGAAAATATTTTTTACAAGTTTAGAACAAGTGGTTACGGCAGAAGAAACTACCTCTTTTGTTTAATCATTTCCCGTGTTGTGACTCAGAGATGGAAACTAATCAAGATTTCAAGGTATGACGAATCTTGGTTTCTTATTCTACAATTTAGGGGTATTATAATATTTTCAGGGTATGAAATTGTTGGTTTCTTGATTTCAAGGTATGAACTATGAAATTCTTGTAAAATTATTCTGAATTATTAAATAATATTGAAGTCGGTTATTGATAAAGGGGGTGTTTTATAAGATGTTTCAAGAGTTTATTGGTACAGATAAAACGTTTGACAAACCTTTTAATAAGAAAAACTTATAAAATTTTAATTAAAATGCTTACGAACTTGTAAAATCCTTTTGAATAGTTGGGGTGTATCAATATATTTTAACACCTTAAATCAGTGTGAAAAATCCTAACTCAAATCTAACTTGGTCGAGTCCAACTAATTAAAAAGATAGTATATTACACTTGTGATCTGATTTGTCACTCTCCATAAATTTTTCACCAACCATATGAAAAGTGTAAAACACTCGTCCCCTCATTATATCAATTTAACCGAGCTAGACTCGAATTAAAATTATCCTTTAATTGGTAAGTATTTATACTTTATGAACTAATAGAACATAGGTTCATTGATTTAAAAAAAAAAAAAAACAAATATAACGCCTTAATATATTCTTGATTTAAAAAAAAAAAGAAACATATTTTAACGCCTTAATTTATTCTCTTTCTTTTTAACCGTATTAATTACATAATTATCGTTACCAAATTCTAATAGATCCAAAAATACGAAAAACTTCTAAGTCGGGAGATATCAACATATTTTAACATTTTAATGTATTTCATTTAATCATATTAATTACGTAAATGATATTACTGCATCTTATAGCTCCAAGTAATAAAATAATAAAATATCACCAAGTTCTTAATTTTCTATTATAGTTATGATTTATGAGGCAAACGTTTTTTAGTACAAAAATAATTACATCTAACTACCTAATTACCTTATATTTAATATAAGTAGAATTATAATGCAATCTATCTAAATTGAGAAATTATATTTTAATTTTTAACTTTTGAAAACTGTCGTTTGTGATCTCTAACATTTATTAAACTTAGTTATATCATTTCAAAAATACTTTTAATTTTTTTAATTTGATTTGCAACTAATTTTTATTAAGGACTTTAAATCAAATAAAATTTACATGAATTAAAATATAATTTCCCATCTCAGAGATAGGATTGCGTTAAAATAATTAAATGTAAGTTAGCCTAAACGTAAATAGACGTGGTCAAGATAGAAGAAAACAACATAGATTAGACGTAATAATATACGAGGGAAAGTCAAACACAACCTTCATAAAAACGACAAAATTAAAAGGAAAAAAAATAAAGAAAAAGAATATGAAAACAAACAGAAAATAGGCCAATCAAGTTATTCAATTATTTTGCCAACCGGGGTTAGTAAATTGGTGAGGTTCTTTTTTGAAGACAAAAATTCAATTCGGATCTCTGGTCACTTGGGGTGTGCTTATAAAAAAAAAAGTTATTTGATTATTTCACTACGATAAATAGTGTCCACAGACCACATGTGGACGATTAATCCCCAACAAAATCAAAGCTGCACATCGATTATCGATTGAAAATTTGAACTAACCCCGTCTAATGAATCTTCTTCAGTTGGGTTTCAAAATGTCGTTATTGAATTCCGTCGCCGTTGCTGGATTCCCAATGATGCTCTTCACCCCTCCGGTTAGTTCGATCTATTCCTGAATTTTTCCAAAATTTCTTGGTTGAATGTGTGTTTATTCTTGATTTTCTTTCTTCTGATCGAACAATGTGTAGGGCGCTATGAGTTATGGTGGCTTTAAGATTGAGAAAGAGAATAATCACTGTAAAAGTCGGATATTTTCAAGAAATCTTGATTTTGTGATAACTGCTGCTGCTGGAGGGAAGGGTTCATCTGTAGAGTTTGATACCACATTCCCAAATGATTACACGGAGCTTCTTCAGCAAGTTAGTTTTTTGTTCTATCCAGAACCTAGTTTGCGCAATTTGGTTTTAAGAGGGTGTTTGGCTGAGCTTATCACAACTATGTAATTAGTACCCAAAGAGCCGGGGATGGATGCCGACTTATCCGAACATATTAGCAGATTCAGCTTCTTTGGGTACTAATTACATATATAGTTGTGATTGCTAGCATCATATAAGCTTATGATCTTGTTTTTATCCAAATGCGCGCTGAGAGTTATAAGCTCCAAAAACGTATTATAAGATGCGACCGCTGATAAGGTTCTTAAAATAATCTGGTTTGCTCAATTTGGTATTAAGAGAGTGTTTGGCTGAGCTTATAAGCTTTTCTGAATAGCTTATAAGTTGTCTAGGAGCTTATAACCTCTGATAAAGTGTTGGACATAACTTTTTTTTTTAAGAGAACTTATGCAATGTTAAAATACGATCGTAGGAGGTTATAAGCTCCTTTTAAAGGAGCTCGGAGTACCGGCTTATCCGAGCATATTAACATATTCGGATTCTTTTTTTTTTTTTTGGTACTAATTACGTAGTTGTGATTGCTAGTATCATATAAGCTTATATCTAGTTTTTATCCGGATACTGTGAGTTATAAGCTCCAAAAACATCTTATAAGGTCTTTCAAATAAGCTTGATTAGCCAGATGCCCTGTAATTCCTCTCTTGGTATTTGGTGATTGCTGAGATAAATAATGAAGTGTGATCAATGATTAAACAGGCTAAAGAAGCAACTGAATTGGCATTGAAGGACAATAAGCAGCTTATGGTTAGTCTATTTTCTTGAAACCTTTTGACTGTTAATTTCTGTCCTGTTATGGCAAAATATTTAAACAAATGATATGATATTATGAAATTCTCAGAGTATGTGAGCAACAAGTTTATGCCACAGGAAATTGAATTTCCTACTGCTGGTTTGGATTCTGTTCCAGGTAATCTTCATGTTTGCTGGTTTTTCTTTTCACCGTGTGCCTTAATTACATGAAAGTTCTGTTTGGATTGAAGGATGTGAGAGGAAAGATTTCAAACGGGTCTAGAAATAGCTTAAGATAGGTGCTCAAACGTTACTGAAACAAGTTTTGCGGATTTGATGTAAAAGATTTGAAAACCTTAACGTCGAACCGATGAATCTAAACACAAACCTTAAAAGTTGTCTGACAATTTCATTTGACCTGAAAATTTTCATCTTTATATCAGGTGATGGTGAAGGTGGCATAGAAATGACCGGGAGTATGCAGCTAATCCGTGAATTTTGTGACCTTGTTATTACTCCGGAGAAAACCACGCGGACTAGAATTGTATGTTCTGAAAATATTTTTAACATTTCTCTGTAATGCCAGTTTGCTTGTTTAAAAAATTTTATAATGTTCTCCCCCATACCTATGGGTAATTATGCAAATCTCCCCATTTTGTTCTAAAATTACATATACCTCCCTTGTAACTTTTTTCCCACAAATGTACATCTTGCAGTTTTTCCTGAGGCTAATGAAGTCGCATTTGCAAGAAAACTAGCTTTCGGAGGATCTTCTTTGAAGTTAGATTATTTAACAAAACCATCGTTCTTTGAAGATTTTGGTTTCGTAACAAAAGTTAAGATGACCGATCGAGTGAAGCCAGAAGATGAACTCTTCCTAGTTGCCTATCCATATTTCAATGTTAATGGTACCATTCTTTTCACTTGGCCATGAAATTTGTTTTTTAGGATTTCATTTTATTCTTTTTCATAATTTTTACACGGGGTTGTTCGTTCATGTTTGCATATTCCTTGTTTGCGATCCAGAGATGCTTCTGGTGGAAGAGCTCTATAAAGAAGCTGTAGTGAATACTTCACGTAAAATGATTGTTTTCAATGGAGAGCTCGACAGAATAAGATCTGGTTGTATCCTTTCATCGCATTATTATCATTTAGAAATAATTACAGCATCCAAAAACAATAAATCTCCCCTGTGTTTGAATTTACACATATAACTTCCTCAAAAACTTCCCTTCATTTTACAATGACAGAGTTGTTTGGCATTATTGTATAAACGTAGCATTGATTTTCCGATTATACCTTTTTGGTCTATGATTCTCTCCATATATATAAAGATCACACGTGCCTAAGGATTCTGAGAAAACTTAAGTTTTTCTTGAACACTTCAAGATTATCCTTCATTCTTCTATCCAAAATTGGCTGCACTTACACAGACATTCTTACCTAAGATGGAGAGTGTGTATTACATTCACAACTTCAAAGGCCGAAATGGAGGTGCCCTCTTCAGGTTCGCTTACTTTACCAAGTCGAAATCATATATTTGCAGGATTATTTAAGCTTTACGTATTCATAATATCAACTAATGTAAACAAATACTCTCTCCCTGTGTGTATCTCTCTCTTTCCAGGTGCTACCCCGGGCCATGGAAAGTTCTTAGAAAAGTGGGAATCAAATATATTTGTGTGCATCAGCAGGAATTGATGCCATCGCTCAAGGAAGTTGCCTTGGAAATTCTTCCATCATCATGACTTTATGTATAAATCTTTCATCGGATTTCCTCATTCCATTTAATTGTTTGTGTAAATTAGTTCTTTCGTTGTTCTTGTTTTAAAGGTTCCAATTATTGATCCCATGCTAAGACAATGATAAAACTTATATACTTGTTAACAAGGTCAAAGAAACTACTATGATAAAGGGTTAAACAGTTATATAACTGCATTGAATGACAAAATTCACCAGGCACGTGTGAGAGGAGACTCAATTACGAGTGCCCGCCTTAACGTCCTTATTGAACTTTAGTCGTTTCACTAGCTGTTAGTGGAACAGTTACACAAGCTCTACTTTCTCCATGGGCAAGTTGAAACAGGTGCAATCCTTGAATTTATTTAATTCTTCCATTCAAGCTCTTCCTTGACACAATTCCTTGAATGCCGAATTTGAATCACTGTTATAACCTTATGGAGTTGCCTACGAAATAGATTGCTTGAATATCATTTGGATATCTATCTCGACTGAAAATGTTCAGGTTAATCAAGTTTATTATGACTGATTTCATTACAGCGGATGAGGTTAAAAGTGGAATGATGAAATCTGTTGCAATCACATGATTGAAGGGCTTTATTTGAAATCGGTTCCATAACTAAATCAATAAATTTCTTAATATCCAGCTGTGTGTACCTAAATTATTTGTATAATTAAGAAAAACTGGAAAAATTAAAACAGAGAATAGATTATCAATGAATATATTTGCTCTCAGAGACAGCTACCAATACCGATACATTCTAAGAAAGATGAAGTAATATATGGTTAGAAACAATGAAGTTCTTGGAAACAGTGAAGTAGTTCTTGGCTTGTAGCAGAGTTTGCAGGGGATGTAATCAAGTTGAATATTCAAAGTTGGCATTCTTCTTGATACGTCCGACACCATTTCTTTGAATTTCATATCTACGCCTCAACTGCTCGCGCAGTCATCTGCATTCACCTCAAAATTGTTATTCTAAATTCTTTCTTGAAATTCCACGAATCGTTATGGCAGAGGCGTTTCTTCAAGTTTTGTTGGACAATCTCAACTCCCTAATCAAAGGGGAGATCGGATTGATTATTGGTGCAGATAAGGAGATGAAGAAGCTTTCCAGCACTCTCACCACCATCCAAGCTGTCTTAGAAGATGCTGAAGATAGACAATTCGAAAGCCAGCAAATACGAGATTGGCTACGCAAGCTCAACAATCTAGCTTTTGAGATTGATGGCTTGCTTGATGAGTGGAATTGAAGTCTCTAAATTAGAGAAGAAAAACAACAAATTCACGAGTTTGAAGAAAATCTTTTACCAACGAAAAATTGGGAGAAGGATGAAAGGAATGGTTGAGAAGTTGGATGATGTTGTTGTAGAGCGCGAAAAGTTCCATTTGCATGAGAGTGAAAGAGTGAAGCACACTGAAGCTATCACGAGACGCACCAAACGTGAGA
>JBBMKE010000008.1:11837853-11853177 GCA_037834125.1 Lippia alba
AAAAAGAAAGCAATTTAATGTTTGATATTGACTACATATATTTTGTTTAATATGAAGTGTGTCCCCAATTCTCCAGCAATGTATCGGAACATCATTTGCGGTCTGCAAATACTCTCCAGCGGTGTCATAAAGAGATAAGCATTTCTGTTGCATCCCAATTTATATGGGTCACTTATATTGGGGTTAGTCCCAAACATTCTTTTTTTTTTAGGATTTAATGCGTTTTATCTCTCCTAACTTTTGAATCGATGTGATTATCTCTCTAATTTTTATAAAATATAATATTTAACCCTTTTACAGTACATTTATTTTTTTTAGCGTGATTTATAAGGCTAAATTTGTACAAATCAAGTTTTAAATGTGTCGATATTATACATCAAATCAAATGTTTCGATGCAAAGAATAAAATGGTGGATTCAAAATTAAAATCCGACAACTGACGAACGAGGAACTTTCGGCCAAAGATGGCATAAGGGCAACAAAGCTTTGTAATCAAATTTTAATGTTTTCGACGAACAATAGGGTCTAATGAGATATGAGTTTTGTTCTTCTTGGAGAGATGAATACGATGGTAATGGTTTAGACTCTTAGGTTGTCGTGATGAAGAGAAACCGACGGTCAAAATTCAACTTGAACAGAATATTCTCGATATATTCTGCTTAAATTGTTTTTGAGGGTCAAGTGTTTTGTTTTAGAAATATTAGAGGAACAATCGCACCGATTCAAAAGTTAAGAATAGGATGCACTAAGCTCCAAAAGCATAAGGATGCTTGGAATTAGGCCTTTATATTATAAGAAAGGTTTAATTAATTTTGACACTACAAAAATGTGGTATCCTGGTTAGTGTCCCGATTTTTCATAAAATCATGAAATTAAATACGTATACAAATAAGACAAATTACAAAACATAATCTGGGAATAAAAAAATAAGAAAAACTGAAAATTTTAGATATCGACCATATATCTTTTAAAATCTAAATTTACTCGATAGATTATTATAAGTAGGACGGTGAGAACAAAATTGAAAATAAAAGGCAAATGTTAAATAGAGAATTAATTATTATATTTGAAATAGACATGTTTTTTTAGAACTTAATAATATTTGCGTACATATATCATTTATTAATTGACGAAGAAACCATATAGAAGTTACGTAGCCGCCTTAATTAATTGAATAGGTTAGGTTTTTTTTTTCTTTTTAAAAAAAATTGAATAGCTTAGATTGCCACTTGCCAATTATTCATTTTATGTCCCGTCATTCCGTGTTCACTATCATAGTCAAACATCAAACTGTTCAATATTGGACGTTGAAAAGTTGAAGAAATTAAAGGGAAATTGTTTGCTTATATAAAATATTGGATGTTTAAATGTTGGATATTTAAAAAGAAAAAGTTTAAAAATTATAATGTATGATGTTTCCCATCGACTAGTCAAATTTGATTTTTTATTTAATTAATTTAATCTCTCCATCAAATAAAATATTATCTATGACAATATAAAATATTTTTATTTTTATGAAGGAAAAGGAATGCATTATTTGCAGAAATCTATTAGGTACACACATATGTATTATCTAATAGTGGTTTTGGTCGGGTGACAACTAGTCAAATTATATTTATTTAATTTTTTAAAAGACTAAGAGTTCGAAATTGGACGGTAGTTTTGATCGAGCGATAGTCAATTATTTAATTTGATAAAAAAAAGATTATATTTAATTTTTTAAGATATTAGAATTTAGATATCTAGTGATGGTTTTGATCTAGTGACAACTAATTGACAAACGGAGTCAAATGCGGAGCAGCCCGGTTTTCCCCCTAAATTTTAAAATTTTGGATTACTGTCTATCTATTTTAGAAGAAAAATTATTTTTACCTCCTTTATTTTGAATTTTCCTCCTTGAGACTTTATTCCTTTAATTTGAAAAGGTTTACAGATTCATTCTTCTAAAAAATAATATTATTTATATTTTTAATACTATAAAAATTTGACCCTCTCTTGTAATTCCTAATTCTGTCCCTAAGCCAATTTGATTGCAAAAAATGGAGTCTACCCAATTTTTATTTGGTGAAAAAGGATTATAGAATATAAAACACACACGTACATATTTATTTTAAAATTCACGTGGATATCATTGTCGCAGTGACTCATTGCATGGCAGCCTTCAACCATAAGACTAAATGTCAAAAGAGGTCGGTTTGAAAATCTCTTTCTCTCTACTATACTCAATATATATATAACATCGGATGATAATCTTCCATATCTCAAACTTCATTTCTCATCCTTTTTTTTTTTGGTCGGAACTTCATTTCTCATCTGCAGCTTCTTTCCATTTCTCTATAAGAAAATCTCCGTAATCACTAATTAGCTGCGTTAATTAATCTTAATTAAGATATGGAAATTTTGGATATGAGCAGCTTAGGAGACGTGTTATGGAAGGTGGGGTTGTTCGTTCTTGTTCAAGGCCTGGTTTATCTCATTCTTTCTCAGTCTTCAAACGTTTTCTCCAAGACCCCCAGATCCCACAGCTTCAAGCCTGCTCGGACACTCAGCATCCGCCGTTGGGCCGCCGCGTTGGAGGATATTCCGGCCGGCGGAGAGCCGTCGCCCTCGCCCACTCGGTCATTCTTCCGGTCCTTCAGCCGTCGTAGCGATTCGTAATTTGTTTTGATAGGGAGGGAGGGAGGGAGGGAGAGCAACGGACATCATCGTGTTGGTTGATTAATTTCTTTTTAATTGTATATTTTTGTGTGTTTTTTTGTTCTTCTCTTTGTTGTGTCAAAATTGGTGGTGTTGTAAATATAAGTCTAGTTTGAACATCTAATTCTTTGATTAATGGATAAGTATGGTTTGGTTGATTTCTTTTCATTTCATACCTTGGTATAAATATTATTATGGTATTTATTTGTTTAAAATTTTTTGGATAAAATAGCACTATTGGTCCTATAAGTATTCCCGTTATCTGATTTTAATTATATATCATCAGCTTAAAACATTTGATTCTATTATGTTTTGTTTCTAACTTTGAACACCTTTAATTCTACACTAATATTTTTTGGCTTAATTTTGTTGTTTACATGTTATATAGGTTCATGTGTTCTTGAGGTTAAAATGACATTTATACATTAATGTTATTGTTCACCAAATGTAAAGGCGTCAAACCGCAGTCATTTTCCCCCACTAAAACTTCCTGATCTAAGATTTTTTTAAGCAGATTAAAACCAATAGGTAGAAAGAATCAATTTTTATTTTTAATTTTAAATACACACTCAAGTGAGATTCGAACCCACGACAGTATTATACATCTTGAAAATTGAAATAGTGTTAATGATTGATCTCGCATATATCTTTCATTAAAAAATATGAAAATACAGTGTGTAGATCATTATAGAGGCATTAAGAGGGATACGGAATTAATGAAAAAAAAACAAAAAAAGAGGGATACGAAATCAAAATTAATGAAAAAATTTAACTCTCTCTATATATATAAGCCGAAGGGTATGCTAATTTTGATCATGGAAGGAGTCATTTCAGTTTGAATTCGATTCAGCTAAACTAATAAGAAGAAGGTAGATGTTTTATATTTATTGTATAAATTAGTGGAAATCTTGCAAATAATAATTAATCTTGGGTTTGAGTATTCTGAATATAAAAATTATATTGGAAGAAGTCCTTGTATAAAGCATTTTTAATATTTTGGGATATTTATTAATTCATTCGATTTTGTGAGGAAACGTTACGAAAAAAAACTAAGAAATATTATGTGATTAATTAATATCTATCGAATCGATCGGAATGGTTACAGTGGGGCTATGATATCTTTCCGTATCACCCCATCCCCTTGGCAGTGGTTTCATCAACCCTGTACATGTTTGTATTATTGTTTTGCGGTCATTATAATTATTAATGATAATGTTAATTGGTGTATTAAATAACCATTTCCATTAAATGCCATACTGATAAGACATTTGCGTGACGAAACTGAAATGGAATTTTATAATAAATTTAGACGTCAATTTATCATTAAACGTATGGAAATCAAATTGAAAGAAAGGTTAAAATTGCGTGTGAAGCTGATTCACAACCGGACTTCTGATCACTACGCGGGTTTTAAATGCAAGTGACACTTTTTTATTTGAAGCTAGTATGGCCTAAAATTTTTTATAATTCATGAATATTTTTAAAAATATTATTTTATTATGTCGTATTATATTAAATATTTTTTATGTAAAAATTTAAAAAATATAATACCATATTAATGTCATATTATATTTGTGTCATTATATTTATATTTGTGCATTATCAAAAAATACTATTTCTTAACCTCCATTGAATTAATGGCCAAAACAAAGACGTGTCGGAATACTAGATACTAACTATTGGATTTGGAGCAAATTAATCATTTTAAATGAGTGGTTCGTGGTAATTCTAATTTAATGAGAAATTTGAAATACAACTATTATCAATATAGGTACTCTACTCTAGTTATGAAATCATAAAATGAGTTATAAAAGTATACAAACTTATTAAATATTATAATATTAACTTTGTCTACTTTAATATATATTTAAATATTTCTAATTGCTCACCCAATTGACTAATTTACTTGACTAATCTAGTTGAAACCGTTTTTTATCCGAAAAGGTCATTAATACCATATGAGTTTCTTTGAGCCATAATTATATATATTAGGGACACAAATATAAATTACATTATCCATTAATAAATAGGTTAATTAATAACTCCAAAACCCTATAGCAAGAAAACCTCGTTTAATCCACCATACGAGGACTCTTCTTCCAACACGAGACTATGACACAACTGAAGTTAAACAATTTTATATCAATCATAATTTAGCCAATCAAACGCAATAAATTAAAGTAAACCACTCCTAAATTCTAAAACATGGTCAAACTACTTTGGTTAAGTTACTATAATTTAACCGTTAAGCTATACCACGATATGATGGTATATGAAGCCTTATTAGGTTATCGAAATTAGAACAAATTATTTTTTGTTCTTATAGGATTAGACTTTTTGTAATTGTAGTCTTATATTTTTGAAATTAGACACATTTAATCTTATTATTTTCGAAAAATTGCAATTTTTGTCTCGTCAATTAAATAATTAGCAAAAAAAATGTATTTCTTTGCCGTTAAGTGCAATTTAGGAGAAAAATTCTTGTTCATTAGGTGGTTTTTCGTGGGAGTTTAGGGTACTAAAATGGAGTATTAATAAATAAACTCGGCAAAAAACAACCTAATAAAAGTAAATTTTCTCCCCAAATTGTACTTAATGGCAAAAATGCATTTTCCATCCATTACTTGACGGACGTCATCAAAATTTTTAAAAATAATAAAATTAAATATATCTAATTTAAAAGATATGAAACTAAAATTGCAAAAAAGAACCAAAAATATAATTTGCTATAGAAATTAGTATTCAAAATTTTATTTGGGCCGGGGAATGAATCGGTTAACTGACTTAACTCTATTAGCATTCACCAGAAAAGCCTCATTAGAAAGTGTTTACAGATTTAAAAAGGCCATGGATTTTGTCTAAGAGCCCATCCTACTTTTAGGCCCAACAATGACCCAGATTATGATAATCATATTATACAAAGAATTACAAACAATAGTTATTAATTATATAAATCTTCCAATCAAATAAACTAATCAACTGTTTGTGGCTCTAATCAGTATATTAATTAATCATAAATGGTAGCTGTCTCCAAATGGGAAGCCTTGTGGACGTTTATCTAAAACCGTTGACTTGACCCTCCACAACCATTTGCGAATACATATGCATATTTTTCAGCAAAAGTCGTGTTATTATCCAACATGCCAAAAAACGTCATTAATATTACATCATCAAAGCTGTTATCTTCGAAACACACACCCATTATAAACTACCAATTCCCACGACTTAAAATGAATAAGAAACGTACTTTATGCTTGCGAAATTAATAACCCACCTTGTGTAACAGATCTTCGTGATTGGTAAATGAAGTCAATGATTAAACTATAACCAACTTCGGCAAATTGAGGGTTATTAGGTTAATTAATAATTATTTTAATTAACCGGATGAGTACATCCAATAATTAATCCCAGCAATTAGTGTTTTAACCGGATGAGTGGAGAAATTGTAACGTGAATTTCATATCATTTTGCATTAAAGTTGGATCGTACATGTTGTGAAATGTGAAAACTTGGAAGATGGACTTTGTGAATAATTGTTAAAACACAAGTGCACAGACTACTGAATTTCTTGAACATTCCCTATGAAATTGTAAATCAGGGTGCCTTATACTGTAAAATCTAACTTGCATTATCCAAGATGAAGAAGAAAATGGACCAATTATCCATCACAATTACAGATCAGACAGGAGATAAAGAAGAAATATATTCTTGAAAAGCAACACTCATAGAACAAATATCCATAACAGTTTCCAGCAACCAGAAAATAATTAGCAATGGAAATGCTTGTCAATGCCAAAAAGCAACATCAGTGATAGTCGATCATTAACTGGTCTTTCGTAAAACCTAATTATCACGATCATGGGGCTTGGTATGACCATTCGACTTTGCTTCTTCACAACCATTCTCGACGGGTTTGTCACTGTTATGGACTACATCTGTGGCTTTATCATAGTCAGCTTGAGGCTCGGAGGAATGCTGTCTGTGATGGTGGTGGCGGTGACGATCGTGTCTGTGATGCTTTCTCCTATGCTCGTCATTATCATCGGATTCTGAAGTGTCGTGACTTTGAGATTGTCGATGATGTTTGTGGTGATTGGAATGACGCCTCTTTTTGTCAGATTCATCATCACTCGAACAACCTGAGAAGCTTGAATATGACCTTCTGTGATGCTTGCGGTGCTTCATGTGTCTTCTCCTTCTGATTGCCGCACCATCGTCATCATCACTAGAAGAATCTGAATGGCTAGAATCCGACTCTGAACCGTGCCTGTGTTTCTTATGGCTACGTCTCTTCCTCTTATCCTGTTCCACATCAGTGCTATGTTCATCATCGCTGCTGTCATCAGAACCAGAGGATCGTCTCTTGGGCTTGTGGCTGGATTTCTTGTATCTTCTCTTCTCGTGGTCGCCCGAGTCAGAATGGGGGTGCTTTCTTCGTTTCTTGTGAGATTTTTTAGTCCTCTTTCTTCCTTCCTCGTGCGAATCGCTGTCAGAGTCAGTATCTGAGACCGATACAGATCTTCTCTTGTTCTTGGCAGCTTTCTTCTTTCTTTCCCTGGCTTCGGCTTCAGCTTCAGCTTTTGCCTTGGCAGCTGCCTCAAGTTTTTGTTCCCATTTCAAGGGTGCTTCTTTCTTAGCCAAAACTCTCTTTTTCTTCTCCTCAACCAACTGCATGAATTTCTTGGCATCCATAAAAACAACTCTACCCTCTGCATTTGGTATGATGATGAATGGAAGTACATCTCGAAGGGAGAAGGAAACACTGTTAGTTCTTCCACCATGAAGATGTAAACCTTGTTATACATATACAGTGATACACACACCAACGAGCACGCGAGGGCGGCACACACACAAAGTACAAGTTCACAGCTTAAATTAGAATCTGGATAACCAGGACAGCATAGAACATTCTCAGGAATACAGGAAGATGAAGCTTTTCTGAAGTTGCAAGTACAATATTAAAAGAAATTCCACATAACCAATGCTAGTTGACAAACCAGGTAGATCTTATACAACAACGCAATCAAATCCGACTCGGGTTTCTTACCTTATGACAGCAAAGGCAAATTCCGAACAGCTCAAGAGAAAACAAACTTCAAGTACCCTTTACACCGCTGGAAACAGAACAAACAGGCATAAAGATGAGCACAGAACAGCCCAATAATCCAAAATAGCAACAATCAGACAAAAAACAAAACCCACAATTAATCTCAACAATAACCACACAATCTCATTTATACATGGGCGCCGAATAACTATTTCGTGAGAAATAATTAAATTACTCCGACAAAATCCAAAAACCCTAAAAATCCAATCTTTCCAAAATAAAGTAGGGGTAAATTAAACATCCCCTTACCGGAACAACCCAATTGAGCGAAAGAACCACCAAATGAAGACAAAACGAACAGCACAAATCTTGACAAAGATGGCCATAAAGCAACGAACTCACCCAATAAAATCAACAATTTAGATCAAGAAAAATGCACCACCAAACCACAACGAAGTCATCCAATGAAATCAATAATTTAGATCAACGAAAATTCAGCTCCATTCTATTGAAGAACATGTACCTGCGGAACAGATCTGAGGTTGCTTTGCTTCAGAACGCAGAAGTTGAAAGGTGTTATTGACTATTTCGCGAGCTGCCTTTTCTTCCAGAGGGGTCAACAGTTTCGTGTGGGTTGCATATTTATGGCGGTGGCATAGTTAAAGACGCGTTTAAAGCGTGTAAAAGCGGGTTTTGTGCCGCACTAGCACTTTTATGTATTTGTTTATTTTTGCTTTCTTCTTTCAATTAAGCAATTGTAAATTTTGAAATTTGCTGGGCCGCCATTAACCTTGGGGCAGGGTTGCATGTTTTGTGGGTAAATTAAATTTTATAGCAAATTTTGGTACTTTTGATAAATGATAGAGTGATTTGATTAATTAAATGTTAGGATCCATTGGAACACAAATCTAAATAAATCTGCAAATGATTGACAAAAACATTACAATAACAAAAGAACATACACATATATCAGATCCTTAATAATGCATACGACGGCCATAGAATGCAGCTAAGAGCATACTAAATGTCAGCAAAAGTTCAATCAACCATAGACATAGACAAACTTGAGAAGCAACAATAACAAGAACAAATTAACTGTATCTTGCACATAATATCAGTAAACCTGGGTATACTCGGCGTACGGTAGAACTGTACTCACAATTAAAAAGAAAGGGCGTGACATCGAATGTTTATCACACAAAATCAAATGGCTAGAAGCTCTCTTCTACACTCCATAACAAATTTACCTGAGAAGTTTTGCTTAGGATTCCAAGAACAGCGACAATCGACAAAACCAAGCGTTACCTAAAAATTGGAGAAAAAAAAACTCTTCTCAGGTTACAATAATTATCAGAGAGTGTTTTACAAGAAGTATTCCTCTGTCGTGTACGTCACAAACCCATATTTTTTTGCCTGAAGACGCCGACCACTTTGAGCCCCAAAATCGCGAACCCTAGGCGTGAAGACGAAACCCTTCAAATGAAAGAAAAAGAAGCTTAATATTATCTGAGAAAAGGGCAACAATTGGCAATGAAAAAGTGCACAGTTCACGTTGAATATTCAACGAGACTTAATATCACCTCTTTTTGGAGATGAGATTGGGCACTTAATACGTGAATAGTAGTGGGCTTCGACCGGGCCGGCTACTAAGTTATTGAAGCCCGCATACCCTAGTAGCACATACCAAACAGAATATTAGGTGCTCTTGCTCATACCAATAGGGGTTAATATACCCAACCAAACGCGTTCCAAATAAATGAGAATAGCTTTGTTCTTTCAATGTAACTCATATATTATACTTATTTAGGAATCCAACGTGGGTAAGGTATCGATTTTTCTATACTAATAATTGTTGTGGACTTAAAAATTCAAATAGAATATAATTTTTAGTTTAGCACCCTGCCAAATTGTTACACTGCTGCATTGGAAATTCTTCTATGAGTAGGGTGTGGGTCTCAATTCCTACATCCTATTTATTTTATAAAATTTTTTTTGCTTAAACTCGATTCGATCCAACTCAATCAATTAAAAATGTAAGTGTATTATACTTGCTATTTGATTGGTCACTCTCCCTAAATTTTTCACCAACCACACGGCAAGTGCAAAACACTCACCCCCTCGTTACACCGATTTGATCGAGTCAAGTTCGGGGTAGAATTACCCCATTTTATAATATAAACAATGTATCCCTTTTCTTTATTTCTTAGCTTTTTTCCTTTCCTTTGTTTTTCTTTTCTAATAATTTCTTTAGCTTTGGGTGTTCCTTTTAATTTTTATTTTTTTTTGTATTTTTTATATACTATGTTTCTTTTTTATTTATTTTTATTTTTTAAAATTTGATTAACAAACACAACATTATAAATAGAATATATTTGACAAAAAATAACAATTTTTTGTAATACAATATATAAAAATAAATAAATTATTTTCTATATTTATAAATATATAGTAATTTACTATATTAAATTTAGTAATAACACTCATAAACATATAATATTTTACTAAATTAAATTTTATGTACAACTCATAAATACATAATATTTTACTACATTAAGTTTAAAAATAAAAAATATATATTGTTAAAAATTCATATTCTTTTGTGCCACGATTGATATATTCATAATCTTTTAAATGATTTATCAAACTTAAAAAAATAAAAAAACACACAAAATCAAATAAATAATTATAAGAAAAAAAAAAAGAAAGGAAACGGAAATAGGCAGAGAGCAAAGAGTGTGGTATTCGTGCAGCTGTCAAAACAAAAAAAAGGGGGAGAGAGAGTGTTGTGCATTGTTTATATTATAAAATGAATCGGGTGTAGGAATTGGGCCCACATCCGACTCATAGAAAAATTTTCCCTGCTGCATAATCAAGAATTTGAACAATTGTACGAGACGAATGGTGTATTCAAACGAGACATGTTGATGAGATTGAGGTAAATTATGTACGTATGAATTCGAATGAATAGCACTAGGCAAATCGCATGCTTACGAATTTGAAAGAATAGCACGAGGTGAGTTGTATTCTTACGAACTAAAACAAATCCAAGATATAGCTTGTAGGAATTCGAAACGTAGTTTGCAGAAACCAGATAGCACGAGGCGAGATTGTGTAATTTCAAACGAGACACATTGAATTTACTGGATTCAACTAGCACGAGACACATTGCAACTTGAACGAGATGTACTAATGCGGGGATCTAAACATATGTAAAACAGTTGTAAGGTAAACTTTATAAAAATATATATTTACGGGTAGAGAGACAAATCGAGAATAAAACCTTCTATAATATCATATTTAATGATTTGTTTGATTTAACTCACCACAAAAAATTAATTATTGAAAGAAAGAATTGTCAAGACATTTAACAAAACATTTTATTAGATTAGTGTGGCGCAAATATATTAAATTGTTTTCAAAAACTCAAAAAGAATTGCAAAGTGGGAAGCTACTGAACTATTATATACTTCAAAACTCAAAACGTGATATTCTATTAATTTAACCGTGTGTGGAAAAGCAAAAATGTTGCATATTAGAAATTTGAACGAAACATTTTATTATTTAACTCGTCAAGAAATTAACAAGAAACTACATAATTAGGAATTCAAACGAAATTATTAATTTAGCAACACTTCGAACATAATAGCTAAACTACGACCGTTATGGTTAAAAGACTAATAACTTTACCACCACTCGATATAGTTTATTATTCCATATTATACTAATTTAGCTATAAATCTTATATTTAACTTTCTAAAAATACAAAGATCACTAATAGAAATTTTTTTCTACTAATATCGTCCTACCCATTTCAACATCAAATAAACAAGACTCACAGTTGTAATAAAAAACACTCATAAAAATATTATTTTATCGTATTATATCGTGACATATTGAATATTATATAAAATTTATATGCGACACCATCTATCAAATTTATATGGTCGTGACCGTATCTATTCATCCTAGATTCACAACTAACAAAAAGAAAAGGCAAAATCAAAACCTTGAAAAGGGTTTACGAGTCCAAGAATCATTTCCATGCAACAAAACAACTAAAAAAATTACCATCTATATATAGCATCACGTGTGTTTATCAATTATCATGTTGCACTCCTTGAGAGAGAAAACAGGGTCTTGGAATACTGAAACAGCTACATTTGTTTATGCATTCAATGATGTCTTTATAATTGCCGTCTGAGTTTGACCCCATCCCACACATCTTTTCACGATCCCAATCACCTCACCTCTCTCTTCTTTTTCCCCCTAAAGTTCCCCTTTTTCCCTTCCCGATTTCGCTCGCCACTGGAAGAATCAAAGAATCTTGAAGTATAAGCTCCGGTAATTGAACATCTTCGTCCTTTTTGATCTCTGTTTTGAGTATATTGGCTGTGGATTGATTGAAGTTGTTTTTGTTTGGAAACGCGTAGTTGAAGAAGTGCTAGCTTTTCTTCAATTTCTTGACTTGTTTTGCGGTTTACTTTGAAATTGTCATCTGGGTTTGACTTTTGAGTTTGAAGTCGTTTATGTATGTATTTTAGCTGGAAATGGGATGAATATAGATCTGGGTTTCGTGGGTTTTGGATTTCAAGTGGTTTCTTGATGAACTGTGTGGTGGAGTGCTGTTAGCTGCCATTGTTAGCCCTGTTTTTGTGATATTTTTTTTACCGTATTTGAGCTTTAATTTGTTCTGCATGAAGTTTTATTGTGTTAATGAATGATTTGGTTCGAATTTCTTCACAGGTGGTGTGTATGGTTGGTTTTTACGCGGAGCTCAAGTGCGGCTATCATTCTCTTTTCTGATTTCTTGTTTGTTTGGTAGATATACACAGTTTGGTTTCATGAAAATTAGCAGAAATTAGAGCATATTGGTTGGGTTTTACTTGGGGGAAATGTGGTCTTTTCCAGGGCATCTGATTCCGGGGACATTGTTTTTGGTGATTGGAATCTGGCATATGTGGTGTGCTATCGTTAGATATGTATCGGATCCTAAATCTTTTCGGGTTAGAGTTTGGAACCCCGTTCCGGGTTTTGGGGGGCGGTTTGATTGCAATTGGTGGTTTCATTGATTTGTGCATTGAGTTTTTGTATGCGACCCATGTAAAGATCTTCGTTAATGGAATGTTGAACCCGGCTCATATGAACAATTTCGAACACTCTGGGATGCTGCTCATGTTCTTCATCTTTGGAGTTATTACATTGGTTTCTGAGAAAACGAGGTCAGTTTTTTTCCAAATTTGTGTTGGATTTGATTGTTTATATGTAAGGATAACGGAGTAGGTTGATTATGCATCTTTCGATTTTGTGGTTAATTGATGTCTATAACTCTCATTTGCTTCATACAACAACATATTTAGGAGCATCATACTTTATTGATATAACTTCAATGTTCACAAGTACTTTCTTATTTGGGGTTCCATCAGTTTATACAGAACTCCATTTGTTCAGTTCTCTTTAATTCATTATTTTTTGTAAAGGATGCAGTCATGGCTGTGTCTCCCCTGTGACTATATATAATTTACACAAATATCCCCTCTATGTTTCCAAATTACACATACTTCCCTTGTAACTCATTTTCACTCGACAACTATTGATTATTTATTACACAGTTAAATGAAGTTATACTTCAAAGATTAGTCAAATCATGTTTTTATGGCACTATCCTAGTTTACTTAAATACCCTTCTTCAGTTTCTGTTGATCAAAAGGGATGTTTTTGTAAATCTGAAACTAAAATGGAAGTTTATGCTAACAATCCATTGCTCCTTCTCAGCCTTCTTCCCTTGCCCGAAGGCGCTCTATGCTTCATTGCTTCAGCAGCATTCACAGCCGAGTACCTGCTATTCTCCTTCCACTCAACGACCCACAAGGGCCTCGAGGGATATTACCATTTTATCCTTGTGGTCCTCATAGGCCTCTGCATACTATCCACAATTGCTGGGGCCATCATGCCCACGAGTTTCCCAGTTGATTTAAGCAGTGGCATCGCGATAACGCTCCAAGGCCTTTGGTTCTACCAGACTGCATTCACTCTGTACGGTTCGATGATGCCCAATGGATGCACTGTCAAGGATAATGAAATCTCTTGCAGGTCCCACGAACATGAAGTCCGCGGCGAGTTGCTGGCTAATTTCCAGCTATTTGTTCAGGTTTTTGCTGTTCTTGTCGGTGTTGTTGGTGCTTATATCTATGCAGAGCCCAGATTTGGTCGTTCCAGTGGTTTGAGCTTGCGAGAATTCGAGGATGAATGAGGACAGGTCCCACTTTTGTTAGGTCATTTTCTTTTTAAGTTCTATTGATTTTTTACAGTTTAGGAGTGTGGACGCAAAATAGTTTGTTTCAGTCTGCTGATCACAGTTATGGTCGTATACAAGAATAAATAGTGTTTTCCGAAAAAACCTGCTCGTGAAGGAAGGCCTCTTAGCAACAAGGGACATAGGGCTACCAAGAGAGCCAAAGGGGATCTTTCGTGCAGAATCCTGATCAAAACTAAGAATAGTTCTCAGATCCTACAATGTTAAGAAAATAGCTGCATCACAATTCACAATTGAATCGATTGAGGACTGGAAATAACCTAATTTGTTATATGTGATAAAGTAATTCTTTGTATTCTGGTGATTTCATGTTTTTTCAATCGTCTAATGTTATGCTTATTTAATTAGACATTTCGATCTTAGTCTGAAAGATAACTTATAAAGTTATCATTAAGGAGAACTTTAAATCTTAGTAAAATTATCCGATGTAGTCAGAGTTTAATACACAAAGTAGATAATGAATATAACTCGAATCAATCTCTATGGGTTTATGATGGATAAATAAAAATATGATATAAATACGATGCACAAATATGAATATGATACACATATTCTAAAAACACCAACACCACCCTTTCTTAAATTTACCGGATGATAAATATCTAACACAACATGACGCAACACACGACAAAATCACAACGGCACCAAATCTTTCTTAAATTTACTAGATGATAAATATTTGACACAACACGACAAAATGACGTTTTTAGAAATGCCTGTGCATCATAGACAAAAAATAACTTGACAAGCAATCGAGGCCTACCTCAGCTGATGAAAAGATAAAAATTTTCTGGGAATGTTTCAACACAGATACAAGCGCTGCGCTGGAGAACATAAAATACAATTACAGATAATAAACAAAAAGACAGAAACAAAAACTCCATCGTTTAACAAAAATATTACATGAAAAACAACAAATCTTACATACAACACTGATGAGCCGCAGGGCCAATTCGAACGAGTTCCCCGTTCTCGTGTAGATGTATGCGTACAAACTTTCCCCGACAATTTCTGCAAGGACAAGGTTTCATATTCACATAAGAACAGCAGCAACAGCTGAAGTTCTAACAATAAGATCACACTGTCAGCTGCAAAGTGTCACACTAATACAATTACTGTTTCTGGGATTGGAATGTGTAAGCAAACGTGCAAAACATTTAAATCTCTACATACGGTCAGTTCGGATATTCAAGCAAACAAAAGAGCGATTAATAAGGGACGATTGATTCTATGAGCTCTTCGAGTGGAGCAAGTTCCTTCTTGTCAA
>JBBMKE010000008.1:11856418-11870671 GCA_037834125.1 Lippia alba
TCTGTCAAAGTTCCATAAAGCAGATTCACCTGGTTGAAGAAATCTACAGCTGAAATTTGAAAATCAAGAAACTATTTCAAAAAACCGCATTAATATATAAAGGTAACCATAGATTTATATGTGTGTGTGTGTCGAGGGAGAGATAGAGAGAGTACTGTTGACAGCAAGCCATTCATTGATATCTTCCCCAGGTGGTAACCTTACAGCTTCTCTCAAGTTCCCACTTCCTAAAGTGGCATCGATATGTTGTCTCAGCTGTGCCCCCTGCAACACATAATTCATATCATGAATATGAATTAGTTAACCAAACTATTCTAAACTTTTGTTAATGCTAAACATGACTAATTATGAAGGACGGAATTTAAAGGTGTGATCGTTTAGAATAGCAAAAGAGCGCACCTTACTGCCAGAGGGCGCACTTTTTTTAGGGCGGAACGTTCTTTGGTTCCTGTTTCAAAAGTAGCAAATTCAACATTGTAAATAACTGGATAAACTCGGCAAAAATCAAGCTAAGCACCACTTTACATTACAAAGAAATGAATGGATAAATTCCACCAGTACCCAAGACAAAGATCATTTGCATCTAAGATGCTCTAATTGCTACTCTGAACTTTGCCATCAATGTACTCAGTACATACAGAATGAATCCCGTGACAAACAACCCTTCCGATTTCAAACATAATCCTAATTATTCACACACTCTGAAATATATTCATCTTTAATTAGACCGGTGCAATATCTCTCATTCAATGGGGTAAAATTAACAATTTTATATACAATTACGACTGAATAATCGATCAAAAGAAAACAAAGAGCCACAAAAATTTGCCGATCCATGCACATCCCATATTGAAACTTAGCAAGATCTTACTGCATTTCACGACGAGGGCAACGGGCAACACTCGAAGCATCCAACAGGAAAATGCGAAAAGGCAATGTCTTAATTCTTATATCATATATATAAACAATCAACTCTGATCTAATGTTTACACCAGATATTTAACCGGATCAAGTCAACACACTAGCTGAATCCTGCAACTCACAACAAACAATGATTCAAACCCTCTCTACCCAAACAACCCATCAATCAAAATCGTTTTTCACACCATTAAAACAATCTCCAAGTTCTATTTCCCCTCAACCTCCATTAATAACCAATTCCCTCTCCCAATTCAACCAACAGAATCCCATTCATCTCATTCTTTTCACAATATTTCATCTCATTCTTTTCACAATATTACACCACAACCCCAAAAGGAAAAAAAACACCCATAATCAAGAAAATCCAAATTAATCAACCAAAACAGAGAAAACCCACCATAGCAACCAACAGATCCGACGCAAATCAATCACACAACAACAAAATCACAAATCACATCAAACCAAAAGATTGTTGCGGGAAAAAACATGCCTGCCAAGGCCGAAGAGACTCATGGCTCCGAGAGAAAAGATCGATGAAACGAATAAATGAAAATCAATAATTAGGCAGAGAAAAAGGAATATATATGTGTGTGATTGTGTATATATTTAGAGGGTGGAATAATATTATTAGTGGAAGTGTCGAAAAAAGCTGTCGAGCACTGACTTCGCATCCAACAAGAACAGTGGCAGCCTCAGGGGGGTGGGCTGTAATATTTTGGAATTGTGATGTTGATGGGGTTACATGACATGTGGCCGCCTCAATATTTTTTGTCTGGTTTTTATTCCTTTGCTTTATTGAGCGTGTGGAGTGAAAAAGTAAAAGAGGGAAGTGACATCAATGTCATAAATATGTAATAGGGTCCCATAATTCCATTTATCTTGTAGGAAAAATAAAAAAGAAGTTGAATCCCGGCCTTAAGAATCCCACCCTCCAGCTCTACGATAAAATGTAAATTAGATATTCGATAGTCCGTTAAAGGAAAGGTGTGTCTTTTAAAAGTTCATAAAATTAAAAATGATACTCTCATATTGTACTTTGCTAAACTTAAAGCTTGCGTTTTGTAGCAAATTTATCCCTCAAATCAAATGAGTTATATACTTTGGGCATAAAAATACTATTTTATTATGTCATAATATGTTTGATGTCATATAAATTTGAAAAAGTACGCATACAATTATATTCGTATTTTTTCGTTTCTATTTTTTAAAATGTTTAAAAATTAATAAGAGAATTAATTATTGTAATAAACAGTGAATGTCATCGTACAAATAAAAAACTATTCATATGATGATATATTTGTATATTTTTTATTTGTATTTATATGTGTATACACGTATGGCATATTTCTCACGGTGAATGTATTTACAACTATGAACTATACATACATTTTATAAATAACATGCTATATTGTACGAATACAAATAAGATGATACAAATACGATATGATACGGATATAACGATATGAATTTTTTTAGAAATTTTATACATAAGAAGTGTCGGATAGGATTCCGATACGATATAATAAAATAATATTTTTAGGAATATCGATGCATCATGGTTAGATAAATTTGTTGTATGATTTAAAATGTGACATTCGGGTGATAACTGATATGGGTTGGATATATTTATTATAGTTATAGGCTTTAGCCCATCAAGAGAAAAGCAAGACAGAGGACGGCTTTTTATGGTCCAAGATAATTTTGTCACAAGAGAAGGCCCAACCATTGCAATTCACATAGGAAAAACTATAAATATATAAGTTATAATTCCATGTAATATGGGATAAATTCCCAATTTGATATTATATTTTTACCTAACTAAAGTTCAGCTACTAATGAATTCAACTAATTTTGTTGGATATAATAGATTAACATCTAAAAATTAATAAGAAAAGAAAATTTTCATTAAAAAGGATCTCAACATCGACGTTTGGCTTGTAAAAAAGTACGATCTCCTAAATCCCATGCACCCATATGAGGAAGAGTACCGACACACACAATTCTACTTCTTTTGGTGTGAAAGATTTTACTCTCCCAAGACATATTAAGTAAAGTCTTACTATCTAATATGATATTTTTAATAGAATGATTATCTAATTTAAATTTTTTAATAAGAGCTAAAGATCGTATTTTTTTAATCAGATTCAATGATAATTTTCTCATTTGAATTGAGATGTCCCTAAAGCTCTACAACCGTGATTAAAATGTACCCAAAGTTACAAGTATATCCAAACAATCGATTCTCATTTGAATCCCCAACTAGAATATGTACAAGTGTATTATATTTAATTAGTTGTTTTATCTCGTGTTTATATTAATTACACGGCAGTGAAAATATTCTTTATGTAGTTATAGTGATCTGTTCGTGATCTGAAAAAATAAGTTCGAATTAAAATTGTACGAATAAGTAAGAGGGGGAAAATCATCCTTTAAAGAATTTTGTTTTGAATTGTCGTTATTCTTTGGAAACCTAACCTCGGAATGTGTAGTTTAGTCATGTCTCGAAGATTCAGAATAAAAGTAATAATAAACTGGCAAGGTCACTCTATTGAAAATAGTTTAATTGTTTGGGATATTCCTTTAAAAATGGAAACGAAATTGGTGATGAATTATTGACCCAGTGTGGGGCTTTGTCTTCGTTCAGGGAAACGAAATATCATCATACATCTTTGTACATATTAAACAAGTTTATATGAAGAAAAAAATGTTATGTCCAAAAAGAAAAAGGTGTAAATTATAATAAAATGACCTCAATGGAAAGTAAACAATTTCGAGTTGCAGTTAGAATTTTAATATTCGGAAAAGGGATCATAAATTCATAATTGATAGCAACATGTTGGGGTAGTGTAGTGCAATCTAGCTGTATAAAGCCGACTGTGCATTTACTGATGCAAGTCAAAGAACAATCAACAATCATACATAAATATTATTTCTTAAATATTTTCCTACGAATCAATTTCAGTTCTCTTTTTTCTGTTAATAATTATTGGATAAATTATATTTAGATCCGATTTTATAAGGTTATATATATTTGAGTTTTCTTTAATTTTTATAAATATACTTTTACTTCTTTATGACATTTTATAATTTAATTCAAATTTATTATATGTCTTTTTTCTTAAGATAAATTGGTAACATCTCGTATTTATTAAATTTATTGTTTGAAACCTTTATCTTTCTATGGAATCATGTAAAAATAAGAGATTAAGTCATACGTTCATTCTTATCATCGATGGAAGGGTTGTTCCAAACAATCACTCCATCGAAGATAGAATACTCCATGCTTACAAATCACTCTATTGGAGATTGAATATTCCATTCTCGTCAGCTGCTTGTGCTCGTATTGTGCTGAATTCATGAATGAGTCTTGCTTCCCACAACATTGTTCATGCAATCCAATTAAATCAGACATAAGAAATGTGGTATCCGCCTCAAGATTAGCTCGTCCAGTACTATAATTTCTGGCAACCTCAAAGTCAAGATTAGCTCACACGAGCATATCTAAACGGTAATTAAAAATTCATGTTTACCCGTCATATCAGAGCTCTCTCTTTTCATTAGACGCCTCTCTATCTCTACTATTTTCTTGTATGAGAACTAACTTTTGTGTTTACCATAATATATCCCATATAAATGAAGAATCCTTCTAAAATTTATATCTCCATAACCG
Source organism: Lippia alba (assembly GCA_037834125.1). NCBI lineage: Eukaryota > Viridiplantae > Streptophyta > Magnoliopsida > Lamiales > Verbenaceae > Lippia > Lippia alba. The sequence goes on from JBBMKE010000008.1 coordinate 11,861,010, forward strand.
ACTTTTTCCTAGACTCATCTTTATACTCACACTCCCTTGCCTTATTCACTACATTATCTTTTAGTTCCTCGAAACCCTAGGGATTGTCATCTCATTCGACCTCTCAATTTAGCTTGCTCCTGAACTTTATAATTCTACTTTTATGCAGAATCCTCCATATGATTCTAGCTAACCACGTATACTTATGGACTTATATTTCCATCAAGCACAATACCCCTTTTTCATTTTTACATGCAATATTCACATACGAACCTCGAACTATGTCACATCCCCAAACATACACCACATGTTAAGTTTGTGACCATATATTATAGCACTACTAAGATAATAAAATAAATTACACACATAAATCAAATTTTGGTTAATTCGTCGTTTCTGAAGCCGACTATGATGCATAGATAAAGACATAACAATATAAACACAAATTTTTGATTGAATCTCCTATATGGAAAGTGTCTCTCGTTGCATACCTTGACCTGCTAATGTACGAATAGCATATGTTGCTGCCGTTTGAGCGGCAAAGAGTGAACCTCTTCTGCTACCTTTGAATCCACATGTCTCAGCTGAGGACCAAGAAACCACCCGATCCCGTATATCTATAACCGTAATCATGATATTATTGAAACCTGGTTGAATCGATAAGAACCGCCAATTTAATACCCGATACAATACAAATGATATTTTCAAAAATAATCATCAAGAATGTGATTTGATTTATCTTTCCCTCCCCACTTGCAATAATAATACCAAGAAAAACTTAAAGCCAAAGGTTGCACTTGTGTTTGTTGTCATCATGCAATATCTCATGAAGCGTAACATCATTGGACCACCGGTCCACCACCGTCTACCACAACCACAACCCATTACTCCACCACCACCCACCCAATCCCAGGTTGCCTCCCACCGCCCCTCCATGCCCCCCTCCACACACACACAATCGCCATAATCTCCCCTCATTAATTTCTGCAAAACCCCCAAATTTCCCCTCCATTACCCAACAATATGACCTCATTATTGCACTGTAATAAGTCCCACATTCCCAGTTTGTCGCAGTGTACTTAGAGCTCCCTCAGTGCTTATCTAGCTTTATTTATCCTCTCCCTTCTCTGCTCGAATTTCTGCGGTTTCATGTTTGGCGAAACCCTAGATCTGTCCCCCATCTAGGTGAACAATCCCTGCAACTGTTGCTCTGTGGTGTTTTTATGATGTTTTTTTCCTGCGATCTTGAATTTTCTTTGTGTATATCGTCCTTTTGTTTTTATAACTGAGTGCAGCTTTTTGACGAACACTTAATATGCGTATCTGGGTGGTTGTTGTTGTCTGTGTTTACTTCAATTTCTGCTCTGTTTTTTTATCTTTATTCTTTTCCCTCGTTAATTTGACAGCAGCTTTTTTTCTGGGAAGTGATAAAAATCTAATCTTGGAGAGATGAACTGAACCCCACTTTCCCATTAAATAAAGAAAAGAAAAGATGAAAGAAATGTGCGCACCAAGCAAGATGGGTTTTTGCATGTGTGCGTGTGTTTGTTTATGGTTATATGTTGGTTTATGATGATAAAGTTTGGTTCTTGGATGCAGATTTCGTTAGCAAGTGAAATTGGAATAGATACTGTTGAGGTTGATCTGGTTTAGGAATTGGAAATGAGTGGAATGGCATCAGGGTCGGTGATGGGGGTGGGAGGGGATGAATATGGGGGGTATAGGCCCCCATTCACAGCAGTTCAATGGCAGGAGCTGGAGCAGCAAGCCATGGTGTACAAGTATCTGGCTGCTGGTGTACCTGTTCCGCCTGATCTCGTTTTGCCGATTCGTCATAGCTTGGAGGCGCTCTCTGCTCGATTCTTCCAGCACCCATCTCGTAATCATCTGTCAATTTACTGTCAATATGTTTAGATTAGTTCAGTTTATTAATGGGTTAATTCATATAAAAATTATGTGTATTTGTGAAAATGTGATCAATGATTAATGGGGTCGTCACGAGAAATAATCTTTGTCGGTGAACGCGACTACACCCATTGATTTTGAGAAACTGAAAATCTGGTTATGGTTACTGGTTATATTTGGATGTTAATTGTTAAGAGCAGATAGCAGGTTTGACAGAGCATGTATTAGTTAAGTCTCTTATAACTTTGGAACTTAAGATTCGGTTTTTCATCGTGCAGTGGGGTATTGTTCCTATTATGGGAAGAAATTTGATCCAGAGCCGGGAAGATGTCGAAGAACTGATGGAAAGAAATGGAGGTGCTCCAAAGATGCGCATTCCGACTCTAAATACTGCGAGCGGCACATGCATAGAGGTCGCAACCGTTCAAGAAAGCCTGTGGAATCTCAATCCGTGATTGCATCATCACATATCTCTACGAATTGCACTACTCAAAACATACCATTTTACTCTGTTGGGAATAATGTGACGAAGCTGCACTCAAATGTCTCCTATCGAATGGATAGCAAAGAAATCAGGTACTTTTGTTAAAGAATGGTTAATACTGTGAAGTTTAAGAAAAAAACATTGGTATGCGTGGTTCTTGTAAGAATGCGATTTTTCCATTGGGATAAATTACACAGACATTCCCTGGTTTGGCATAGTTACACACTTCAGGTTTTGAAAAATTACAAAAATCTCTCATATCAAAGAATTTATGTTGCATCAGAATTGAGGATTGATGGCATCATCTCTATTTAAGATGAGGACAAGAATGATATGGTGTAACCAGAAAACGCTTTTTTCCAATTTACACCTTAGTTGTCCGACTGACTCGAATGCGAAACAAATGTTGTTTAATACTACAAAGTAAATATAATTTTCTGCCTGCATATTTTTGTGAAAATTACTATGACTCAACATACTGGATCATATTCTTTTGACATCTCTCTCTCTCTCTCTCATGTATATTGAACACACAGGTATAATCATGTACCGACGCCCAATGCTGATGATCATAGTTTCTCCCTGGAAACTTCTAGAAGTGTGGGAAATCTAGGTCTAGGTTCTAATGCAAGCAGTGAGACGTGGAATATCATGCCTTCTCAAGTTTCTTCGAGCTCCTTGTTCAAACGAAAATCAGATTCTCAATTAGGGGGCCATACTTTGGATCCCATTGATGCAGCTATGCCAAAACAGAGGCAGCAACAGCAACACTGCTTCTTCGGGAATGATACGAGTTTGGCGGGGCCCACGAAAGCTGAGCAAAATCCCATGCAGCTTTTCTTTGGTGAATGGTCAACAACTAAGGAATCATGGTCCAATCTGGATCATGATGATGAACAAAATGGCTTCTCGTCTACTCAGCTTTCCATGTCAATTCCGAGGGCAGCTTCTGATCTCACTTCGAGGACTAGTTTCTCTACAAATGGTGAGTTATGGTTTTCTGCAGGGAACAATTGGTTATACAGAATCAGTAAAGTTTTGCATAGAATGAAAGGAAAAGTGTGTATTGTAAAGTTTGCGAACTCTAGAAAAAAAATGCCTTTTTTAAAAGCTTAAACAACACAAATGAGGTGTTTTAGGTCTCCTTCAAATAAGCTAGACGCTAGAAGCTTAAACAACCAAAAAAATCGCCTTTTTTTTAGCTTCTACTCTCCGTTTTTTGTCTTGAAACTGCTTTAGTCCATTATTTTCAACCAAGAAGTGGAAATGATTTAGAATTAGTTTGCAAATGATAGACAAACGGGTCCAAACATGTCAAGCTTTTATTTTCAACCAAGAAGTGGAAATGATTTAGAATTAGTTTGCAAACAATAGACAAACAGGTCCAAACATGTCAGTCTTTTATTACAACCTCTTGCAACTTTAGCTTCTCCAAAAGCAAAGGTATTTGCAAAAGCACGACCTGAAATTTGTTCGGTTTTTGTGATGCACACAGATTCTTGAAGTTCGGATGGGTGGAATATTAAAGCAGATCAGCTCTTGATACTTGGTGACAGTGGTGTCTACCGAGAACTTGCATGTTGTTGTATGATGTTCATGTACTGTAATAATTTTCGACGTAAACTTTGATCGTCTGTCATTCTTATTCAGATTTGTCTGGTTATAGTGTAAGGATAGATACTTGTTCGAATTCAGCATCTTCTTCAATAAATGTATTCCTTTGGTCCTTTTTAGTGCAGATGCAATAGCTCATTCCTTTACATTTTCTGCAACTACAAACAAGTTTCGATTTCCAGATCAGAAAGATGGAGTTTGAAGGTAAACTGCTACAAAGTACAAAATTCCATACAACAATGGACAAGATACGAGGGCAAAATTGGCTACTTTCTGTCGAACGAGCTAAGTCATGAATTAAACTACAATAAAGTTTGAACCGTAAGTAGTTATGACTACGGTTCTGATTCAAAGATACGACAATACAATATTTTTAGAAGCATTCCTGTAGGGTTCAAGTATCAAGACATTACAAAGCAAATACCCATCAATCCATCTCTCATTAATACTATAATACTGCTAACTACATTACAAGTCAATCTAGAATAGAGAATTCGAGATAAACCCCAAAGTATGATTAACTCAGCAAACACACAAACTAAAATTAACTCAGCAAACACACATGATTGATTTCAAACTCTTCCTCAATAATATAAACAATACAACTTCAACATTTTACAATAATCATCCTAATGTATATATGAAAAGCTTGCACAAATAAGTATCCTTTTGTTATCAAGAAAAGCAGAAAAACAAAATTATTTTCAAATTGTTTAGGCCTCCCTTTAATCCTCGCTCGACCTATGAACTGTGAAATACATGGAATTTAAGAGCAACACTTTTTCTACAAGTTATTCAACATCAAATCCTTTCTCTTCCAAGTTCAGAAATAACCTCATTTCTCATCCGCACCCATAATTTCAAAGCCTCCTGCTCAAATTTCTTGTCCTGCAACTCTTTCTGAAAATTGTAAGAATCTCGCTCGGTTTCAATTATGCCTTTTGGCCCAATGGTGGTACCAATCATTCCACCCTTAGCAACAAATTCCTCCATAGCTTCTTCATCTCCTGGATAGGGGAACTTCCTGCGTTCATAGAGATGGGCTAGTTCTTTCTCTTCCTTAGGCTTCGGCTTCAGAGTCCACCACCCGAGTGGTGAAGTTTCGTTCCACAACCACGCCACGCCAAAAAGAGCATACGTGCATAACAGCGCTTTGCCTACTTGCTTCCAAAAGTAGTGGTCTTCTTTTCCTAACCCAATTTTCTTCAGGTATTTCTCAGCTTCGAATGACTTCAGAGCTAACAGTCCTGCAATAAAACATTTTTCAAGAAATGATAAGAGAGTGCAGATAACTGGTGTGAGTTTTAACTAGTTGCTACGTTAGATACTTTCCCAGCTCAAAAGTTGTAATCGATATTGGATCATTATTTGTGACTATATAATGAACAGTCCTATTGAGGCATTCTGTCAAACATGTCATAGGAAAAGAAATGCTGATGAAACTATGAGAAGTGGTGCCTCATATAAGAAAAAATCCGTGTGGTGTCGTATAAGAAAACACGATTTAAGAAAAAGAAAAGGAATTACCATCTCCGTGAGCATGTCCGTCCTGCAAAATCCGCACAAAAAGAAATGTTTTAAAACCCTAACTTTAGACCACAGTTTAATTGATATATAGTCCTACACAAAATCAGAATCTAAAATGATACAATAAATACAACAACAAATTAAAACATGATGGGTTTTCTGGAGATTGACCAATGAGTTTTTGCCATACCTTAGCAAGTTTCTTTCTCTTCCACTTCGGATAATTTGCTCTGCCACCAGCTGTCGTACTTCCGGAGGAATTCGTGGTGGAGGAATTTAGGTTTCGGAGGAAGATCGATGAAATTCTACAAAGCGCGGAGGTTTTTTGCGTGTTTGCAACGAGAGCGTTGGCCATAGCCACAATTCTGGAGAAAACAAGAGAGAATTGGACTAATTTCTCCAGGAAATGCACAAATTAGCTAAGCTAAACAATGCAACCAATTCAGATTTCCGGAACTAATTTGCACAGATTTTGCAACGAGAACGACCTTCCGCGGACATGATTTTGCAACAAGAAGTAATTATTCAGGGAAATCCGAGTAAAAAAAAAGTAAAACAAACCTCAACTCGGCGGCACGGCGGCGGAGCCACCAATAGGAGCAGGCGCACCGGCGGCAGTGATGATTTGTAAAATTTGATGGGCCTTTGTGATATTTACATTTTCAAATATCATAAGCTGAGGTTTCGTTGGGCTTGTGTATTAATATTTCGGATATTTTGAGTTATAAGCATTCAAGAAACGAAATCAAGCTCAAACATTCAAGATTTCAAGCAAAATGGCCAAAAGAGCCCAAATAAGTAGGGATGTACACGGCCCGGTTTTTCGACCGAACCCAAAATTCGGTCGGTTAACCGAAAGTTTCGGTTTTGGGAAAAGCCAAACCGAAGCCGAACCGTACATGTCACGTTTCGATTCGGTTTTAACCGAACATTTTGCTTAAGTTGTAAGCAACAACCATAAATGTAAAGCATACAAAAACTTAGGTAATGGCATAGGAAAAGGTATTATGATGAGCCAAAGGAACATTCAGAGTTAATCCACATGTCATAGGATATTCTCTAACACAAATTAAAGCTTAATTACGCGCAGAACATTAGAACCACGGAGAAAATCAATTTGATAGTAACGTATGGCTAATGGAGGGTCGAAAAGTCTCTACATGTAATTCCCATTTCATCCTCGAAATAATTTGAACCGTTATTTAAGTGGAAGTAGAAATTAGTTATGTGATATTATAATGTATTATCTTATTTTGTGATAACTATTATTCGCCAGATCCTATTCTATTGCACGAATCATTGGTATTATATTTTAATGCATATCACAAAATAAGATTATAATTATTTGAGAATTTAAAACCTATGAATTCCTGTAGTAACTTTCTTTGCCATGAGGTTCTGTTTATTCCCATTTATATGACTATGTGACCATTATTTCAGAATTGATCACAATCATTTCATAACCGGGTCAAGTATTTCAAAGGAAACAGTTGGGAAGAAGTGGGGAATTCAGATTAAAGAATTAAAGGGGCTAAGTCCGACAAAGTAAAAAGGAAAATTTTCAAGGGGGAGAGCGCGACCAAGAATCAACTTAAACTCTCGATCGTGCTAAGAAAGTTACTACAAGACGAATCAATAAAAATACAAGATGTAGCAAGTTGAAGGATACTACAAGGATGGTGAAAATAAGAAATTAGATCTCGACCCCGATAAATTCCAAATCAAGAATTCAATGGATGAAATTTCGGGGATAATTATGCTAGATACTCCTAGTGGTAAAGAGACAAACTTGAGGGTCGATAGGTATAATAAATCAAGTCATCGATCCAACTTTTTGTTAGGGTATGAGCTTGATCTTTCAGGGGTGGAAGATGGAACCTTATAGAAAAGCGAGAAAAATAATGAAAGAAGTGTCGGGACAAGGAAGTCTAATCCAATCATCATACGCTGTGATGAATGGGGAGTCAGAAAATTCAACCAAGCATTGGAGGCAGAACATAAAATGAGCAACGCGGAGTTTCCTCTTATCGATTACTTCTCCAAGATGAGCCAAAATCATATCAAGGAAGATGAAGGTGGCTCATGCATTAGAAGGATGCTCCGAGGATTTGAGTTCATAAAGTGCCGACTGCCAAGGAGGTAAATTAAGAGGATTGAGCCGAACACATAGTGGGAATTAAAGGAAAAGGTGTAGTAGAAGAAGGGTAATCAAGAATTGGGTATTGGAAGGATGGAATTGAGAAAGAGAACTGGATTTGGCTAAAGGGGTGAGGAAGAAGTCGAGGCGTAACTTGAGCCGAGGTGATAAAAATGCACAACAACGAGTTCAACGCTAACTTTATTCCCTCGGTGCACGGTACACTTGAGCATTCATGATCATGCATACATTTTATCATTGTTTTATCTTTTGTTAGTGGTTGCATGTGTTTGATGATCACTTCCTTGTGCATGCCGTGTGCATGAGTATGCATGTTGTTGGTAAGCTCGCCGCTGGTGGCAGCTTAGCTCGTGAGTGTTAGGTTTTTCCGGTGAGACGAGGGTCGTGGAGATCTTATGGAGCTAAGCCCAACAAACCGGAGAGCTTGATCAAGAATGGTTCGATTCACACAACGTCGAACTAAGACTTGGAGATGTTGAAGAGTTTGGTTAGGTTCATGGTTGTGAGTTAGCGGTTATCGAAGACACCATGCTCGTTTTCAAGCCGAACCCCAAGAGTTAGGTCGTAGTGGACTTAAGCGATGAGAGTTGAATCCTTTGGACCCTCTTGTTGTAAGAGTCTAATCGAGCTGCTCGTTTAACACCGGATTAAGTTGGAGTTCATCAAGACCCCTATTGCTTGAAGACCTTTTCAGAACAAATTCCTGTCGGGGAGTAGCCACATGGGATGAACACTGGAGAGTTTCGCTCAGAGTCCAGAACTTGAGGCATAGGACCTGAGGACAGTCCTTCTTAAGGGGGAGAGGTTGTAACACCCCGCGTTTTCAAGACCGACCAGATATGGCATCACGAGTGTGGTCAGGCTGAGACATATGTGACTTAATTGTTTAATTATGCAATTTACGTGAATTATGTGTTTAATTAATTATTTACGTGATTTAATTGTACTTGTGTGTGTACGTGACTAATGTTTGCTCGTTTTAATTTAATCACACGTACACATTATTCTTTTCTCGAGCCTCAACTTTTATTCTTCGTAAATTCCCGAACCCGTCTCCTATCCCTTTTACTTAATTCGGGAACTTAGTTCTAACCCCGGTTGTATTTTAATTCGAGGCAAAACCACACGAAATATCACCACACATAAATATCTTTCGACCGGGTCCCGTGTTTTACTTTTTTTTTAAATTAATCAAATTGGAAATAATTATTATCTTAAAATATTGATTCAATTCTTGATAGTCAATACACATTCTTAATGACCCATCATTCTTCTTAATGAAAACAACTGAAGCACCTTAAGGTGAGGAACTTGGTCTAATGTACCCAACCTTCAACAACTCCTCGAGTTGAACCTTCAATTCTTTTAGTTCCGCGGGGGCCATACGATAGGGTGTCTTGGAATAAGGCTCCGACCTGGGTAAAGATCTATCACGAATTCAATCTCTCGATCAGGAGGCAAGGAGTTCAAACTTTCTGAGAAGATATCCGGATAGTCTTTAACAATGGGGGTATCCTCCAATTTCACTTGATCATTTGGCTTGTTGAGCACAAAAGCCAGAAATTCGGTAGCACCTTTTCGTATCAACTGACAAGCCTCTGTGAACGATAGGAGAGAAACTGCATTCGAACCCACACCAACAACCAATTCTTCACCTAATTTGATCTTCTTGGCATAACAGTCAAGAAGTGTATGCTGAGTAAGGGGTGGAATGTATAAATATGTCAAGTTATTTATAAATAAATAAATAAAGTAATTTTGGATATAACAAAGTTGATTTAGCTTAGAATTTGATAATACTAAATCAAATCAAATAATATGTAAGAAGTAAGAGATTTCTATAGATTATTCTGATCAAATTAGAATAACCTAAATAATTAAATACATGAGATTTGTGTTAGAGAATATCCTATGACACGTGTCCATGAGGAATTTCCTCCTTCCCATTTCAGGAAGGAGGAAATTCCAGATTAGGAAATATCTCACAGGTCAATG
>JBBMKE010000008.1:11886240-11900055 GCA_037834125.1 Lippia alba
CCATAATTCACTTTCTTTAATGTGAATCCATTCCTTTTCTTTCCTCTTGAATCTTAATAGACCTCCAAGAGTTGTAGCGGCCAGAGGCACACCAGCGCATTTCTTCACTATCTGTTTCCCTATGAATTCGAGGTTTGGGTGTTCCTCTTGTCCAAATGCACGTTCCTTGAATAATAACCAACAATCCTTTTCTGACAGCCCTCTCAAGATGTGGGTTGGAAGTGTTCCCATGATATCAGCAACTTTTTTGAGACGTGTGGTCACAACGATAGAAGCGCCTCCGGAGCCGCAGGCTAAAACACTTTTTAACATTGCCCATTTCTCTTGATCTTCATTCCAAACGTCGTCCATTATCAATAAGTACCTTTTCTTGTTCAACACCTCCCAAAGACGTCGCTGTAACACGTCCAATGGCGTTGAATTTGAAGCACTTCCACTGTTGGCAGATTCTAACATGGCTTTAATTAAAATCTTTGAATCAAAATCATCAGAAACACAAACCCAAAGTTTGAGATCAAAATGCTCAGTTATCCGCTGATCATTATAGACAAGTTGAGCAAGGGTCGTCTTCCCAAGACCTCCAATACCAACTATGGGCAGAATAGAGAGTTGTTGACAATCTTTGGCATGGTTGACCAATACGTCAACAATCTTCTCTTTCTCTTCATCTCTCCCAAGAACATCACCAGACTCATTTACAACAGAACCCGTCTCACGTTTGGGGCGTCTCGCAATAGCTTCACTGTGCTTCTCTCTTTCACTCTCACGCAAATGGAACTTTTCGCGCTCCGCAGCAACATCATCCAACTTCTCAACCATTTCTTTAATCCTTCTCCCAATCTTGCGTTGCAACAGAATTTTCTTCAAACTGCGGAATTTATTATCTTTCTTCTCCAGTTTTGAAACTTCAATCCCGCACTCATCAAGCAAGCCATCAATCTCAAATGCAAGATCGTTGAGCTTGCGTAACCAGTTTCGTATTGGCTTGCTGTCGAACTGTCTGTCTTCAGCATCTTCTAAGACAGCTTGGATGGTGGTGAGAGTGCTGGAAAGCTTCTTCATCTCCTTATCTGCACCAACAATGGATCCAATCTCCTTTTGGATGAGGGAGCTCAGATTCTCCAGCAAAACTCCAAGAAACGCCTCCGCCATAATGATTCGTTGAATTTCAAGAGAGAAATGTGAATAATAATTGAGAGGTGATGAAGATTACTGTGTGAGGCGTAGATATGAAATTCAAAGAAATGGTATGGGACACAGAAAGAAGAACGCCAACTTTGAATATTCAACTTGATTGGCCTTTGCAAGGAAGAAAGTGGTCCTATCCTCTGTAGACTCTGCTCTCAGTTTCTGTGGATTATTAAATTAAAAGTGTGACGTTAAATAATTATTCTTATTTCATCAATAATTTTGCTACAAATTTCGATGTAATTTCCACAATTTGGCTTCTTGCATATGGAAAAAGAATCTCATCTTCAAATGAGGAAGTTTCGCATCCAGTGCTACAATCCAAGAACTAAATTGTTTCAGACCATATGTTTCTTTATCTTTTACATGTGTCTCTAAGTGAAACTGTATTCATTGAGACTCTTTTCTATACTTTACTTTTTCCAGTTTCTTCAGAATTATTCAAATAATGTTGATTTAGTTATTTCCAAACAAAGGTAATACTCGCAATAACTTTATCCAATATAATAATATGTAACATTAACACAAACTTGCATACAGATACCACTTAACACACCAATTCGGGTTAGAAAAATGTAGAAAAATCTTGAAGTCTTCAAAAGAAACTTCAGTACGTAACTTTTCACAGAAAGATTAAGCATGCGCAGTAGAGAATCATAAACCCAAAATTGCGAAAGATGTTTTGGGAGCTTATAACTCTCATTCGTGTTCGGATAAAAATGAGATCATGAGCTTATAAGACATTGGCGATGACAACTATGTAATCAGTACATAACCTTCACTTATTATATCCTTCCATATAAAATGGCTCAACCTTTGCTGGTTTCAGGTGGAGGATTTGATTTATCACCTCTGATGGAACCTCTTAATCAGCTCGAATCTTTTTCTTTTTGAGCTTTTTAGTAATCCGCCAGAGGAAGCCTCTTGATCAGTATCTTTTAAATTGTTTTGGGAACAGTACGTTGGGAGATCATGCACCATTTCGAAATATAAGGGCAGTCCGGGGGAAGTTTATGTAATTTACAAAAATCTCAGGGTACGTTTATGTACTGATTCAACGGGTTTGGCAGTGTAATTATTCCTAAGAATTTTTTTATTATGCTCGTTTGCCAATCACAGCAAAGCAGTTTAGTGCAGTTAACTCTTTCTGATCGTCGTCACTTTTGAGAGATCGACATGTAACGGCTTCGCGAGTCAGCCGAAATGGATAGGGACATAGGTCAAGCCTCAAAGAGATTAGATCGATCCTAAAACTAGCACAGACAGGCCCTGTACATCGATGTCGAAAGAGATAGATCATTTGTAATATTGATTTATGTAATGTCTTGCCATCATGTGTACAAAGAATTAACATTGACTAAACTTTTATTAAAATAACTACTAACTTTATTATTTAATATAAGTTGATAATTCCAACATTGCTTTCAAATTCAAGAGAAAGCGTTAGTTAAAACTCTACCAGGCAACTCATCTTGGGTATATATAAATCTTAAAAACTCAGAACAATTCAGAAACACGTTTAATAAAAACGTGTTTCTTGAAATATCTTCACAAGCAGAATAGTGTTGTATCTTATTTTGTCAACAACTACACACATCGATCAAGGTGTTTTTCTTTGTTTATCCTGCCACCTTCCTGATATAAGATCTTCCCGGAAGCAGTTGTTGTGATCGTGCACCGAAAAGATCGGATTGCTCGTGCCAGCCACCAGCCTTCATAGGAGGAGGCATGTTCGAAGGCTTCGCATACATTCGACCCGACCCCACTGTCATGTCCGCGAATTTATCAGCTACCGCAGAAACTCCACCCGCCTTTGCCCAGTTACTGGCTGCTGAGATACAAGTAGAAAGCCAACTATTAGTTTCGACTACGTACAGACCATCATGCACAGCATCGAATATTCTTCTCGAACCATAAACTATGAACCATGTTGAGCTCAAAACGGCTTGAAATGGATGAATTCATCAATTGTCAGGTAAGGATTTGTTTTGTGCTAGTTTTTTTTATGAATCGAGGTATTATACTTACATGGGCCATTCATTACAGGTGGTCGATATTTCGGCTGCTGCTTCACATAGTTGTTGTTTCTGTCTATTGTAGTGACATCCTGCTGCATCATAAATAATGTTTTTTGAATGTGAGAAGCAATCGTTTTCAAGAAAATATCATCGCCAACAAAGGAACGACTGTATTGCACTCGTAGAAACATATCGTAAACTAAGGTGATACTGCTAAGGTTTCAACCTACCTTCTTATTGAGGTCCAACTTTCTTTGCACTCCTGGATAGAGAATAAATACAACCGGGTCAAACTCATGGATTTGAAAATACCACCAGAGAACGAAAACGAATCATACAGTTATTATTTTGTCAACAATGATGATGATAAAAAAAAAATATCAGAAAACAATATACCTGAAGTCAAGGATGCCTGTGGTGCCGCAGAAGGAAAACTATACACGGGCTTCGGATTTGACAAACTCCCGGGATATTTCCTTCCACTGTTTTGGTCCAAAACACCCCTAGTTCCAACTGTGTAACACAAAAGTTTTAATTAATTTTTCTATTATGGAAAAGATAAATAAATAAGGAACACATTTAAAGAGACAAACCAGAAGGAGGTGTTCTGACGGGAGCAGGTTTTGAACGCAGAGATGGTGGAATGTAAAAGCAACTCTGCAACACATTGTAAAAGACATTTTTTTTTCACATATGAGAATTTGTGAACTAAAAAATGAATGTTTGATAATTTTTATCTTCTACTAAAATTTTGTAAATATATATGACAGATATGCCACCTGGAAGAAAGGATGTTGAAGGACCTCTATGGCTGTCGGCCTCTTGCGTGGATCCCACGAACACATCGACTGTATTTGACATAAACATCAAAGTCAGTTACTTCTATGAAGAAACAATTACACCACGACTTCACAAGTATGTCGAGGTGAAAACTTCCACCACAAAGAAACAATTCCATGTATGTGAAAACACATGCAAAATTTAGCATTTATTTAAAGAATAATATAAAAATAATCACCACTTACGGAGATAAGACTAATTGCTTCCTCACTAACACCTGGGATCAAAGCAGAGAGGTTGACTCCAGCGACCTACATTTCATAGATATATGGATAAGCATTTAACAAATAGTCTTAAAAAAATAAAAAATAAAAAATAAAAAAATTAACAAATAGTCTTGAAACACCACTAGCACGAAACTTCACTTTCTTTTAAAAAAAGGGTGATGGTTTATTAAAACTTGATTTTTTTGCCTATAATTCTCAAAAGTCTATTTCAATTAGACATAATGAAAAATAAACCATATATATATACAGGAAAATAGAAATTCAGCAATAACACTAAACATCCAGGAAGCAACATGAAATTAAAATGCTCACTTGAGGGAACTGGTAATTGAGAGCATGTGCAAGTTCAAGACCCTTAGGCCATTCACTCTTGAGTGGGCTGCCAATTACGCAGCAGATCTTGTAGATTTCATCAGCCTCACTGCAATAAAATAGAAGGATAGAATATCAAGCACTTTTAAAGCTGTAATCTAATGGATTAAATGAAAAACATTTGTGCACTAATTTTTTAACGGTGGTTACAAGTTTTTCAGCTAGAAAAGGGAAGGCTATGTGCCAACTCAAACAAGCTAAGACCGCTAAAAGGTTTAAGTAATTACTATCAATTGCACCTTGGCAATGAGAATCAATGGGAATGTGCATACCAAACATTTGCAAGACAAAATCAAATTTCTAATTCTGAAAAGTAAGAAAACAGTTTTTCCCTCAAGGAGAATGGTAGTACCTTGAACCAGGAAATAAAGGACGAAGTGTGAATAATTCGGCCATTATTGCGCCCATTGCCCACATGTCTGAAAGAAGACAATATTATATTAAAAGCTTGGAAAAGAGACACAAAGGAAAAAAATTAAGTTCCACAAATACTCACCAACTGGAGGACCATAAACAGGTGACTGAAGCATAACTTCAGGGGCCCGATACCTGCGAAATAAACATTCAGCGTCCCTAAAAGACTCTAAAATGAATGTGGATAGAAGTGAGAAAGACCAACACCCATACCAGCGTGTTGAGACATATTCAGTGAACGGAGGTAGAGAGTTGATCTCGCGTGCAAGACCGAGATCAGCAATCTTTATGCTATCTTTCGATACTAGCAAGTTCTCTGGCTTGAGGTCACGATGGAAATATCCACGTTGGTGCATGTATGCAAGACCTTGAAATACTTGGAAGCACCAGTTCCTCACTTCAGCTTCTGAAAAAAGTTTTCTTCTGTCCTTCATAAGGTGGTATAGATTGCATTCCTGAAAATGTAAGGCAACAAATGAATTTATGGCAAAGGGCTTCTCAGAAAGCAAGCAAAGCTAGAAAAGAAAAAACTCCATACCATGTACTCAAAGACAAAGTACAAGACATCATTTTCCCGAATTACTTCCTTGAGCTTTACTATGTTCGGATGGTTCATTTTCCTCAAGGACTGCCAAGAAAAAACCCGTCATTTGTCTCACAAAAGAAGCTAACAGTTATACATCAACCAAATAAGCAAGTGATCATCACCTTGACTTCTCTCAGATTCATACATTCTTCCCACGAATAATATTTCTTCTTCATTTTTTTTATCGCCACCTGTCAATTCAAATAATTAGTACTGATAATAGTTTCAAGTATCAGGGATTTCTAATTTGATGGTCAGGGAAATAAGCCAAGCCATCCAGACGAATACAGAATAAATTTTTTAAGCAAATAATGCACCTACCACTTCACCAGTCTGCTTATTTAGAGCTCGCCAGACACTTCCAAAAGTGCCATTACCAACTTCCTTAATAACCGTGTACCTGCATTAGCAATTAAAATAATTGAAGCAACTAAAAAAGGGAGTAAAAATATATACAAAAACTCGAGGAATAAAACAACCATACCTTTCCATTTTTGCAAATTCAGCTGCAAGTGATGTGAGGCAATCTATTTGATACGGGACGAGTAAGTAACAGAACAACTCAAGTTTTATAAACACTGGACTAAACAAAAGCTATTAAATGCCTGGCTTATTCAGCAATATCTACCCTCAAGTCTTCGACTGCACTTAGAAAAACCTATCGGACTATGATACGGGCTTCAAAGCCTTATTTTATGAAGTATACCAAACCAAAATTGTTGAAACAGATACTAGAAAGAAACAGATATGAGGTTTCCGAACTGTGGAACATCTCGACACTAGTCAAAACCGACTGATTCACTAGCCTCACTAGATATAAATACCACCTGAAGACATGGTCAACCAAAAATTCCAAACTCTATATTCTGAGAGACACATCGCCAATGCAAATCTTCAGTCAACCAATCTTGTCTCCGTTAACAAGCCATCACAAAGTAAAGAAAAGAAGGCCTTTTCTTAAACCAATACACTGCAGAAATACAGTGCAACGAGAGCGAGCAATACCTAACACCACAATGAGCTTCCTTCTATCACTTGCAAGACTACAGTCCTGGACTAAACAACAATGTAAAATAAACTAATTAATTATATCGCATATAATCCCATGATCTCAAAGCATGAATGATAGGTCAGAATATAAATAAAATACCTCACAAATTGGTTTCCACGGGATCTGGTGTTGTACCGACAATGCACTGACAGCAACAGAATTGCACTAGAAGATTAACAGTGTAACTGACCGAAAGCATATCCAGTCCACTATGCTTAAGAATAAGCAACTTGCTTGTACAAGTGCACTAAAGAAGATTCGTCGCGTATATTAGAAGTAGCACACATTTGGTCTCCCGTACTGATCATTTAACATAAGATGCTCACTAAGTGCAATTGACAAAGGAAACGACAAGAAAATCTCCAAGGATGAGAAACCGCCAGTCAAGAAGTTCCTCAAATGGAAAAAATTGGTGCTGGTGGCAATCTGGCCATAGGAAACCTTGCTCCATGTCCTATTTAAACTTAATCCCTTTGACTCGTAGTTTAGTACTACCTGGAAAAAATATTTTAGTAGTGAGATACTCGGCGGACAGATAAATGAGGGGGAAAGTTCATTAACTTCATACAGAGGAGTAAGTTACATACGCAGCACACATGCACAAGAAAATATGGAGATTGGAGAGTGATGAAATTATAGAACATCCTAATACTAAACCAAATACCAAATACAAAGTTCTAATTGTAACTTTAACACTTGTTCGTTCACATAAAGCCACACTATGAAAAAGATTTCTTGAATACGGAACATATTAATATAAACAGATTCAGTACAACTGTAACAAGTGTCATCAACCGACTCACCAGTAACATCACTAGAACACAAATTATCAGTTGAAAGTAAAACAAATCATCCTAACTCCGCCGTGCAAGAATTTAATAAAGTCCAAGCTATAAATTTCATATCAAAGCAATAGAACTCAGGAAGCTGACTCCAAATCTCCAAGTTAAATTGGAGAATCCACATAATCCGCTAAATTATCTTGGTGAAAGCAATACATGGAAAAAGAAGTGTCAAGTGATACCTCAAAAGCACCTAAAATCAAAGACAGACTAAACAACCCAGGTTTCAATTCGCTATCCTCCATACAAACATACACGAGGAAAAAGAAGGGTGGGTTTCAGGTTAAACAAAACAAATTAAACAACCCCATATTTCATATTATATGTTTTCCTTCTTTCTTCCCCAAAAAGAAAGCTGCTTCATTAACATGACCTAAACCTAAAAGTCGAATACATAACAAACCCACCCTCACCACAATCAAATCCATCTAGCCTCAAAACACAAACTATGCAGGCACACACACAGCAACGCAAATCAAGAAACCAAATTTAATCCCTCACAAAATCCAACCAAACCATCTCTCAGAGAAACAACAGCAGAAAAGGGATGAAAAATTCACTCAACACAATACCCTAAATTAAATCCAAAACCCACAACATCAAACCCAAAAACAATCACAACCAAATCAGACCCAACAACCAAAACGAACACCAGCCCAAGAATAACAACGACAAAAGAACAAAAATTCACACCCACCTGAAGGCGAAACGGCATTACCCACGGAGCAAAAACCCAGCGATGCCACACTTTCTCTCTCTAACTCCACACCCCAATTCTTTCACGGGCTTTCGAACCCTCCACTCCACGTCCTCCTCTATATATCACCGTAATACGTCAATCATGAGGTACATTTATACACAACAATTGGGGAATGGCAAACATAATTGATTTATGGATTGGAGGCGAATCTCAGAACCAAAAACAAACAAGAAAAAAGAAAAAGAATTCTTCGCCCGCTTCGGGCAAAGGGGGATTCGTAATTCCTTACCTTATTCCTTGTAATTATTGGGAGAATCGAACTGAGTTATGTATGTATCTGAGGAAAGAATCCTCCTTTATCGTTCTTCCCTGTGTTGTTTGACTCTGTTTTTTGTTCTTCCTATTTAAAACGGTCGCTTCACAACACCCTTTTATTCCGCTTTGAACGCTCCTTCGGTCTTTCTTTGTTTGGGGATTTTCGTAAGATTTTGATTCATTTAAGAATTCGAAGTGGTTGAGGAAATCAAATATCATATTAATGTAATATTATATAATATATGGTTTGGGAGCTAATATTATTTTAATTCACATTAGACTTCTTATATTCTAAAAGAGTTGGAAGGCTAACACGATTTGGTCAAGACTTAAGCCCACCAGAGTTCTTGGGGCTAATAAGGAAACTTCGAGATCACGATAGAAACTTAGACGAGGCTCAGATTAAAAGAGATTTTTTTAATCTTTTTCATGTGAGTGTAACAGAAGATGAATGAAACACCAACTTTTAATAGGAACTTTTAAAGAGTTTTAGAGAGATTTTTTAAATCTTTTCCATGTGAATGTAATAGAAGATGAACATCAATTTTTAATAGAAAATCCTAAAGAGTCTTAGAGATCAAGTAATTAAAAATTTAGAGATCAAGACGAGTTACTTGTAAAATAAGAGTAATAGAAAATCTTAAAGATTAAGTAAACTTGTAGAATAAGGACACTAGAGAATCTTAAAGATCAAGACAAGTTACTTGGAGACCAAGACAAGTTGCTTGGATAACAAAAGGGGTTGGGGAGTACTCTTTATATGTAGGTTCTAGTTTTCTTTTCTTGCTCTTAGGTTTCAGTACTAATAGTTTTCTTTCAAGTATAGATAGTAAGAGAGGTTGTGCATCCACAAAATTAATCATCCTTTTTCTTGCAAGAAGTTTGCGACGCCAATACATCTACGTTAGGGAAACATTGTGAGAGAAGTTGAGCTATCAATAATCATGGCCTCCAAAGAGGATGACGTCCCAGAAGGGCGTGACGTCTCGGAAGTCACGCCCTTCGACACCACGAAGAAGAAAAAGAAGAAGAAGGTGGTTGTCGTCCAGGAACCTTCCATCAACAAGATCTCCCAAAAAACCGAAAACATGTCGATTTCAGCTAATGGAGTACCGGAGAATACCTTCGTTGCCTGAAAAAGGACGAAGATAAAGCCAGCGATGTGAATGCCGACAAAGTAGGCGGTGTTAGCAAAGGAGATGGACAGAGTAACTCGCACCCGGAATATCCATGGGATGGAACCGACCGGGATTACGAGTATGAAGAGCTTTTAGGCCGAGTTTTCAACAACCTGCGTAAGAACAACCCCGAACTTGCTGCAAATAGAAAGTGCACGGTCATGAGGCCTCCACAAATTCTTCGAGAAGGATCCAAGAAGACCGTCTTCGCTAATTTCACGGACCTCTGCAAGACCATGCATCGGCAGCCCGAGCACGTGATGTCGTTCTTACTAGCTGAACTGGGGACGAGCGGTTCGATTGACGGGCAGCAGAGGTTGGTCGTCAAGGGAAGATTCCCTCCTAAAAATTTCGAGGGGATTCTGCGTAGATACGCCAACGAATATGTTAGTTGTATGGGCTGCAAAAGTATGGATACACTTCTTACGAAGGAGAATCGACTTTTCTTTCTAAGATGCGAGCAGTGTGGTTCGGGACGTTTTATGGCACCCATTAAAGCTGGATTCGTTGCCCGGATCGGACATAGGAAGCCCGAGACTTATTGATGCACGAATATGTTACTATATTCGTGTCGTGTCTTGTCGTATCAGTGTCATCGTGTCTGTATCCGTGTATCTTAGGCTAGAACAATATGTTAACTTGGTTCTTACATTTTTTTATAAGTGAATTTAGTTTCTGTTTTGACTTTTTGATGTTATGAGTTCGACTATTATGAAGATAGGAGTGGTGAGCTTGACTAATGTTTTTCACTTACCAGGCAATGTATCTTCAAATTATCTTTAATTTTTTTTATAAAGTTGGCAGATTATCAGAAAATTCTACCCTAAACTCGGCTAGGTCAAACCTTTGTACAAATTTTTATACAATTCTTTTTTGATACATGCAGTATATATTTGTGTTGCTTTAGGCATAGCCAAGAGTCAAATAACAGTAACAACTTGCTTTAGGCATAGCCAAGAGTCAAATAACAGTAACAGCGACGATAATGATTATCCAACAATTAGCCGAAATTACGAAATTGAAACAGATATTTCAACATTAAAGTGAAAATCTATTCCTGATTGACATTACAACGACATTTGTTCTCTTTATATGTCTAAATCTATTCCTGATTGACATTTGTTCTCTTTATATGTCTACATGATCTTTGTGTTTAACAAGTCTAATTACAAAAGCTAAGATAACTTCAATGCTTAATACAACTCTAGAGTAGCACATAACAGTCATCTAATTATATGGTAAATGAACCAATGGGTTTAACCAATGCTCGTAAAGATAAAGCATCATGGCCAAAAACATACTCATTCAAAAAGAGAGCACTGGTTTTCAAGGCAACAAGTACCGGAGTGCCGTCTAGATATTGAAATTTTAATAAAAACAAAGGAACAAAGTGAAGAAAATGAATTTGGGTAAAAAAATAATAATTTTATCTAATAATGAAAGACCCAATACAAAAAGGTACTTGGAACTTGATTCATGTTTTGCCGTTAATAGAGAATGGAACCAAGGTACCGAAGAAGAACTAAATGGTTTTCAATTCGTCCAAAGCTTTAAGGTAGGTAACTGGTGTACCACTAATAATACGGAGGGTAAGATTATCAGTGGAGATGGGAGTATTTTCAATCTTCATCGTGAATGTGAATGTGTGAAATGTATAAATAATTTTAATAATGTGTGAGTATCCATTTGATTAATTTGACATAATCGAATTTGTTTAAATCGACACAAGTTGAAAAGGTATAAATAATATTTACTTAGCAAACAAATTAATAATTCAATATAATTATTTTATTTTTAATTTAAATTAAGTATATAATATGTGTTAATACCCACTAGATTAATTTAATGTAACTGAAACTTATTAACTTGCAAGTAAACTAAAAAGGTTTGAAATGAGACTATTAAAATAATTTGACAAGTTACGGGTTCGTGGGCCGGCCCAGCCCATCTATTTAATGAATAAATGTTTTTGTAGTATAGAAATATAACATAAACTTACATAGATAAATAATAACAAAATAAAAATAATTTTATAAATATAAAAAAATAAAAAAATATTAATATAAAATAGAAAAAATCTTAAAATTTAATATAACAAAAGGCTAAAAAAAATAAAAAGTTCAGCCACAAGTCTAGCCCATCAAAATCAATAGACCAAACCCATCAGGCCCAGCTCGTTAGGAATCGACCCAGGCTCGGCCCGACCCAGCCCATAATTTATAAGCTCATGGGCCGCTAAAATTTAATTCAAACCCAACCCACTAAAGTAGCGAGCTTAGACGGACCTGGGCTGAACTAGCCCAGCCCGGTCCAATTGACATCTTTGCGTCCAATCCATGACATAACATCACCTTTTCAACTTAATTATTTGAAGATTAGCAAATAATTTTTTGATTTAAATAATGCTGCAATTAAATAATCCATGTTACTTATCTAGGGCTGTCAACGGGTCGGATTCGGATCGGATCAAGAGATTTCGGATCCGAATCTGATAAGGAGATTCGATAAGTGGATCCGAATCCTATAAGGTTCGGATTAATTAATTTTGAATCCATACATAACTGGATCGGATCCGATCCGATAAAAAATTCAATTCGATTAGCAATAAAATCTATTTTTTAAAATAATAAATTTGATATAGAAAAATAATTGCAATTACATAATATTTAATAAATAATTATTATTTAATAGATTATTTGATAGTTTTGTTTATGTTTATTTAAAATAGATTAATTTTAAACTTTTTAACAAAAACATATATATTTTTAGAGTAAAAAATTTAAATTTTGTTATTTTTTAATCATTTTAATTAATATTATGTACTAGTAAATAATTTATTTAATTAAATATTATATACAACATCGGATTTGGATTCTTAACGGATCGGTTTTCTTAAATCCATATTCACTCTATTTATTTCGGATAATAAATATTTATAATTGGATATGATCTATCGAATATTTTTATTGAACGAATATGTTAAAATCCGAATCGAATTCGGGTCGGATTCGGACTACAATATGCGCCTCATTGCCAGCCCTAACTTATCTAATACATGACAAATTCAGAAGTCAATGCTCTATTGGTCAATGAACAAATGCCATCCAATGTTAGAATATGAACTAAGGGTGAACAAAAAAATCGAACCGAATCGAACCGAACCGAGACTAATCGAACCGAACTGAAGAGGTTCGGTTTCGGTTATTAATTTTTTGGACTTTCGGTTTCGGTAAAAACCGAACGGTTTTCGTTTTTTACCGAAAAACCGCACTAGGGCCTTTAGTATTACGTTTTTAGTTCTCCCCAGGCCTGTCTCACGCTTTTACTCGCAATTCACATTTCTTCAGACTTTAGACAAGGCTTAGGGTTCCATTTCTTTTCCTCACCTCGCGGCGCCTCAGTTTCTCACTTCCTCTGGACCAAGATGCGGCTGCCACCCGCCGCTGGCTTTTAGAACCTCCGCTGCCCTGCGTTTGTCTACCCACTAAGCCGCCACGGCCGCAACCACCGCCAATTGATGCTGCCAGCTCCGCCTCTTTCCCCGATGAAGAGTTTCTGGCTACCACCGCAACTTTGCACCGATTCCTTCCGACGAAGACTCAGGCACAAAGCTGATGAGTTCTATCATCTTCTTAAATTTTCTCCTTGCTTCCTTTTTCAATCGATTTGGTGATTTAATTAAATTTCACTTTTGGTTTTTGGTTGTTCTAGATGTAGTTCATGGTTTGTAGTTTGAGGTTTTGCTTTTGAAATAGGTAAAAGTTTCCAAATTTTGGAGAATTGCTACACACGTGGAATTGGAATTGTTTTTGTATTGAGCTTTTAAACTCTGCAATCCAGCGACATAAACTCTTATTTTGGGTGAAAATGTTAGCTTTGAGTTTTTTTTTTTTTTAATATTATTATTTCGGTTTTACGGTTTTTAACCGAAACCGAACCGAAAAAATCGGTTTTTACCGAACCGAAACCGAATTCTTTCGGTTCGGTAAACGGTTAGCAAAAATACTAACCGAATTTTCGGTTAACCGAAACCGAAAAACCGAATTATCGGTTTTTTACCGATTGAACACCCCTACCCACATGA
>JBBMKE010000008.1:11914838-11934247 GCA_037834125.1 Lippia alba
AGCCCATTAGTTACACAAATATTTAAGCCCATTAATCTTCTAATTAAATTAGAAAAACCTAGTTTATCATGTATTTTCCCCTTCATCAAACTCGTGCAACACAGAGCAGCCACAACAGCCGTCTTTCTTGCCGTTCCAAACCTTGAAATAGCCGATATATTCCGATTCCGACCGAGAAAACGGGGTGGAACGCCGTTCCGGCCTATTTCGCGGCGTTCCACCCCCGCTCCAAGATGCCGGCGTTCCACCCCCGTCAAGGTGGAACGGCCACTGCCAATCCGGTTCCGGAACGCCCGTTCCGGCGAACCATGGGTGTTGTTCGACCGCTATCCATCTCAACAAACATATTCTGCCCCCTCTTTGTGCTAGTGAATTAATGCAGCACATAATCATCAATCACACAACAATTAAAGCAAATAAAACAAGAATTTATAACATGTAAATAGTAATTACAATTTATTAAAGCAATTAGATATACTACTAGTATCTAGTCAAAATTATAATTGAACATTTAAAAGCTATATTATGCAACCCTATAGCAACCCTAGTCCAAGTTGAAATCAAAACTCAAATTCTTGGATCCTTCACGTTTTCCTTCTTAATGTTCCTTCCTAATATTGAATCTTTAGTCTTAAAAAATGTTTAGGTATAGTTACACTACATACCCACCAAGGTTTGGCTTTATTATGAAAATTTCCACTTACGTCTTCTTGGAAAAATTGTTGATACATCCCCCATTATGACGTATAGACACATTAAAAATTATCATTTTGTCGTATCATATTATGTCGAACATTGATGGATACCACGTCTATATATAGACATATATAAAGAGAAAAGAAGAAACCCAACCTTCCGGCGACGTAAAGCTAGGCAACGCGAGACAGAAACGCTATTACAATAGGCGGATCCTGTGGTTTTCTGAAGAGCCTTGGACTTCGATTGCTTCTCCGACTTCGACGACGTCGTCGTCGTCGCCAGCAAGCTGCTCTCCATCGTCTGTGGCAATCGATCAATCCAATGGTTTGAAATGATGAAACAGTGAAGAAATACTTGTACGCTTATGTCACGTTACATATTGTTATGGCTTAATTGCGTTAGTTCTTTTATTAGGGCTGAGAGCCTTGGATTGTTGAATATTAATTCGGAACAGGTTTCATATTTAGTTGAACCGTTGTTAGGTTGTATGTTGATTTGATTAATTATGTTTATGTTTGGATCTTGTAGCGTATTGTTGTAATTGTAAATGCATTAATTGGGATTTATATTTGTTCTTGTTCCTTCTGCACCCCATGTTTTATTTATCTAATTAATTGGTGCATCGTTAGTTCTCGCTTAGCTAGGTCTGTCTTTTCTTCTCATCCGGCCGGTGTGAGTCCGATTTTATGTATGAACTACTTTATTACATATGTGGAACTCATGATGCAGGGAATGTGGCGCTTACCGTTGCGGGCCTTGCAGGTGCTACAAGCATTATCTATAATATAGAACAATCTACTAAGAAATATAAAATCATCTTTCGATTAATTTATTAGCTACCTAAAATATTCCATAGAATTTATTAGCTACCTAAAATATTCCATAGAATTTATTAGCTACCTAAAATATTCTATAGAGTAGTATAAATACGGATAGTCACTTGTCATTTGGAATAAGTAAGTCAAGTTGTAAGTTAAAATCCTTTAATAAAGTTTCTTTCCTACTAATTTTTCTCTTGGATCATTCTCTTTTATTTTTTGAAGTTATTCTTCTTTTCATCCACCCTTTTAATTGTTCGATCTTGTAAATCATATTTTTACGCATATATGTGTGAAAGATATAATTTCGAAATATAAAATTCTCACTAATGGAGCCCGTTCACGGAGGACGTGATTTGCCTCGTGATAACTAATATATAAATTTCTTTCGTGCCTTCAAATTTCTTGATAATCCAAGCTTCATTATAAAAGCAGCGGCGAAGCGAAGAGGAGAGAGGAAGAGGAACAACGAAGAGCCTGAAGATTTAGGGATTTTGTTTATAACTTATTCATTTATTGTTTTTCGCAAAACGGCCCCAAGGTTTGTTCTTTTACAAGAAAGAAAAAGGGAAAAGAAATTGAGGGTTATTTCCCTAAAAAAAGATTTTGGCCTCCTTGGAGACCAAAATTTCCTCCATAGGGGTATTTCAATTTCCCTCAAGAAATTCAAGCTGGAGGAAGCAGACGAGTCACTTGTTATGGTTGTTCCGTCTTGCCCAGCTGAAATTCCAAGAAACGAGAGGGGGAGTGAATTGATTTTTATAAGAAACGAGAGAGGGAGTGAATTGATTTTTATAAGATCTACCGAGGAGGGTCCCCTATTACATATTCCAGCTCTGTGAAAACATCAGTGAGGTCTGTAGTTATGAAGTAGTTCAATGATGAAGGAATGTGTTAGAAATCAAGAGGGGGAGTAAATTGATTTTTATAAGATTTTCGCACGATACTCGTACAACTTAACAACTCAATCAATAAATCCAACCGCTAAGGATATGTATCAAAGTATTCTTCACATTGTTGGTTCTGAGAATCAGAGTTCTGAGCTGTTAGGCTCTTGCAACGTAACTGTATCAAAGCGGTAACACTGCTAAACCAGCTTTCAATGACTTAAGTGTTGGTAAAAATTTCACGGCGTATATTTGTGCAAAAATATATTAGACAAATACATATATCAACTAAAACATATTCATATCATATAATCACAATTATATCACATAATCAAAATAATAATAAAATTAATTTAAAAAAGCGTACTTGAATGCAATTTAATGAATCGGGGCTCGTGTATCACACGGTTTCTTTAAGGTTTTATTCGTCCTTCACGGTGCTTTAAGGTTTATTCGAATAGTCTCCCAAGATATAACAATTCTTCAATAACCAAAGGAATCACTCCAATTGATTATTCCGGCGAACTAAACTAATTGGAAACTCTTCTTATAATATGAATATGTAGTGAGTAATTTTGAAGTGAACACATTTCAATGAATTTGTGACTGAGTAAATGAGTTCTATACACTTCTATTTATAGATATTAATGTGTCTTTTCAAAAGGGAGTAACTTTTCATAAGTAACTTATGAAACCTAATATGACACCATTTCCTTCTCCGTAAACCGTAGGATTGCGGACCAACATTGCAATGCCAAGCTATGCAACATTTCGGCACATATCCCATTATTTTTTAATAATGCATGCACAAAGTGATGAGGTGCATCTCTTAATGAGCCGACATGCCTTTTTAATGTGAAGGCATTGTTTAATAATTAAGATAAAATAATTATCTTAATTTATCTAATGTCCCAACGTGTGTGTGTACATATATTGTGTCAATTATTAATTTTTCAATTTTCTCATTCAACATTAATCAGATTTTGATAAATAAATAAATAAAAATAAAAATTATTTATTATTTATCAAAATTCCAACATTAAGCTTGAATGGATTTTGAAGTTGTTTCAAGATAAAGATCTTGATAGCAAAGTTAAGTTTAGATCTTTGTTTTCCACATGTAAGGTCTTTGGAGACTTAAGCTTCGATTCAATCAAGTCAAAACTTCAAACTTTCATAGTTTTAGATCTTAGTGAATAATGAATTGAAGTTTCACCAATGCTTTAACCAAGATCATTCAATCAATTAAGATTCACAAAGTTCAGTAGCCCAACAAGGAACTAATCAGTTATAGATCAAATATAACTCAGATAAAATCAGATCAATAGTGAGTTAAACAAGTCTCAACCGATGTAATGAAGTGAGAGAACAATAGACTCAATATTTAGAGAGATTTGACCCTAAAGGTTGTGAAAGCACGAACCTTTGAGATTAATTCTCTACCTAAGTTGTTTAGACTTAGGTTTTCAAATGGGTCACTGATATAAAGGAGAGTACAAAGATACAAAACAATGAAGTTGTCCTCGACACAAAAGAAACTACGACTAGTTCTACCAGACAAGCTCCAGGACTCCAAGACCTCTTGCTACACTACCCACCAAGAACCAACTCTTATAAGGTGTTAACAGAAAAAAGAAGCAACAAACAAAGCTATATGAAAAGTCAATTTTTTGTGTTTGAACATGTTCTCCTTTTATAGTTGAAGATGATGACTATTGCACCCATATTTGAACTTTGAATTGGTTTTTCTTCTAAGACACCACCAACTCTTTTTACTTTTTTTTCAATAGTGCCACCAAGTGGGAGAGGGAGTATCAGTCTTGATTAAAATTGTATTTGGAAAGCTCCACTCCTGTTCACCAACGGCTATTTACTTTGTCCAACAAGGTGTAAGTGGGAAGTGACATCATGATTTATCAATCTGAGTGCTGGAATGATTTGTTCCAGTGAGGTTCCAATATGCAGAGACCATGCAACACTTTTTTGTTGATCAGATCAAAAGCCTTGCATGTTCAACAAAATGAAAGAGTGTCAAACGCCTATATTGAAAGAAGTTTTGAAAGGTCTCCAAGTCCTTCATCAAAGGAACCTTTGCCACTCTTTGCCACTCGGGATTGTCTTTAGGACATATATATCATTGCCACAGGTGAAGTAAAACTGTGCTTTGGGAATGGTTTGATTGATCTGCATGAGGATGCCGAAGAATGTGCTGCAACATTCTTATGGGTAGGCCCGCCGGAGATGTTCCTCCAACAACCCACAAATCAGACACCTCCCTTGTAAGTTATTTCACCTTATGATTAGTCCCTTTCTGTCACATATAAACTAAGTTTTAATTACACTAAGATACCCTGAAGTTTGGCCTTGTTATGCAAACTTAATTAGACAAATCTTCTTCCGTTTCAAAGATCCGTGGCTTACCTTGAGACTAAGATCCGGCCAAAACATGTTATTATGGTCGTGAATTTAAAATCTACAGTTGATCAATAAGTGTCAATGGAAAAGTAGGATATTCATAAAACTTAGATCGACACTATTAGAATTCATCCAGATGTAATGTAAATTCTCTGGCAAGGGAAGTTTATAATTCTCAAATCTTAAGGGAAGTTTGTGTAATTCAACCAAACCTCAGGATATGTTGGTGTAGATATCCCTTTAAACCATGTCATCACTCATGATCCAAATTTTGATGGAAAAACCAAATAACTATTGCATATACCATGCTTTGTTAGTTGCACTCACAATTGTAACGATATTTGCACTTTACATGCATGTTTCTGATTGTATGCTTTTGGAGCTCCTGGATTGTCCTTTCAATGCCGATACTGAATTTTTGAATCAGTTTGACCCCGATTTCAGATTAACGGTTGTGGAAAAGGCCTTTAAAAATGTGGAAGACTATGGTGATCCTTCGAAATTTGTTGCACATAATAAGAAGGACGTTATCATTAGAGGAGTTCTTTCTGTTACAGTGATATCTGCAGAGAACTTGTCCTCTACTGATCTCCTCGGGGAAGTCTGATCCTTCTTAGGGAATTCTTTCATTCTTTTTAGAAATATTTGTTCCTGGTTAGGGTTTTTTTAAATATATCAACAATTTATATAATTTTATGTTCATATTTAAGTTCTCAATGGTACTTGTTTGTCCCATCCCACCTTGGGGAAAAAGTAAAACTACATCATTTCAACCCTTAAACAACTTTCAAATGTTTATATTATTATCTCCGCTCTCATTGGAATTTGGGTAGTTGGAAAATCAACAATAATCCTCTTTAAATTAAATTAGATTAAAAAAAAACATTTATCTCAGCTCCTTCAAAAAACTCAGAGCCTTTAAGCAGCAGCTAGGACAAGATGATCGCATCCCTTACAGTGGCTATGTCTTCAACTAAGGCCCCATCTTTGGTCACAACTTTGAAGGGATTCCGGCAGAAAAATCAGCTTCCCTTCTGAATCGCCGCTTTCTGGGAAACTTACGACCACTCTAGCAATGTCGTAGCAAGCCCCGGAGTAAATGGAAAACGAGCCCTCCCTACTGCATAAAAATTACAGATCCCCATAGAGTAGTACTGGGGTGTTGTGAATCACCAAAATTCCCTTCTTTTTTAAATTAAATAAAATTTACCTTGATGATTTAGCCTGTGCCGGTGGATATGATCTCGGCAAGAGAGTTCTGAAAACCGGCGAGAGAGTTACAGTACATACCCGCCCAAGGTTTGGCTTTATTACAAAAATTTCCATTCCATCTTCTTGAAAAATTGTTAATACTTCCCCTATTACAGGATTTACAATCCCCCACACTTACAAATCAATACTTAAATTCAGAATTCATGACCATAATATCCAGAGTTTGGCCAAATCTCAGCGGAAGGTATTATAATTCATCAGGAGAGATTTTGAACGTCAAACCACAAGATATAACAGCGTAATTATCCTAGATATTCAAGACATTGGCAATCCAAAAAAATAGCCTCGAAATAATTAAAAAAAAGTTATAAATAGTCTAATTGGAATCCAATTAGGGATTCTGGTTTTACAGGATCATAAAGTATTTTGGAGCAATGCCAATGCAATTACTCAGCAAATTTTCACCATGTTTTCTAACAAGCTTTTGGCCTAGCAACAATATATCTTACAAGCAAATAGTGAGAACTGCATTCTATCATGCTTTGCTCAAACTGAAACCCCCCTAGAAACAAGAGCAAAAAATGGCATCATCTTGCACTAAACGCAAGGGTAAAACTGAAGTATTACGCCGCATGGTTGTGACTCTCCAAGTTGGTTTTGAAAGGTGATGACTCACCTGAAAACATAACCATAATGTCTACTCAAGGAAAGGAATCAACTAACATAGCAGCACGCAGCATGTAGAGAAGCAATAGCAACAAGTCTGGTTAATTTCGCAAGCAGATTGAATTTCAATTGCATATAGGAGGCGATCTCCATTACACAGACCTTCCCCGATTATACAAAGCTTCCTTATCCATACATACAAGAGGGATTTCAAGAGTTCACTCAGATATGAACAATAACTGTACTATTTAATGAAGTATCAGACCTTAAAGTAACTAAGTTCGGTTCGACTTTTGATTTCAGACTGTCAACTTCGGGTTTCATCAACATCTCTATTTATGTCTCACTCTCTTCAATGAGTTTTTCTTCTTCCTATTTTCCCCTCTCCTCTCTTTTCTTCTACAATATCTTTTTATTTCAAAGGATAATTCACATTTTCTTGTTCATCATACATATAAGGTCACACATAAGGAAAATTTGCTCAATATCTCGAGTACATTGGATATGCGTCGTGCACCAGCATCATTTAACATAATTGTGATGATAAAGGTTTGGAATCTATGCATCATTCGAAACCAAGAAGAGATTCTTCCATACACAAAAACAGATAAGAACTGTGAAAGAAGGTGTACCTGCAATACGTTTAACAACTAATACAACTCATCATCGGGCACTTCTGGTACCAAAAACTTATCAATTCCTTTTTCGATCTCCTGGAATATCGAAGACGTGATCTTTTCAGGAACGGGCTCAAGTGGGATGATGCTATCTCTATCAATTACTCCATCAATTATCCCATATTCAACTGCTTCAATGGGGGACATGTATTTATCTCTGTCAATATCTTTCTCTACTTGTTCAGGTGATCGGCCCGAGAATTCAGATATAATTCTTATAACATTTTTCTTATTATTGATGAGTTCCTTCGCTTGAATATCAACATCTATTGCTTGCCCACTTGCACCACCAAGGGGTTGGTGCATCATGATTCGTGTATTAGGCATTGCAAGGCGCTTGTTTTTAGTTCCACCGCCAAGAATGATGGAAGCAGTCGATGCACAAATGCCTAGTGCAACTGTGGAAATATCTGCCCTCACTAGACGCACAACATCAAAGATCGCCATTGTAGCACTGAGATATAAGGTGAAGATTAGTATTATTCAACTCAGAAAGACAATTGACAAACTCCAAAACACAATGTGAAGAATAACCACTAAAGTAACTTACGAGAACCACACTCTATAGGCATATTGACATTTTGGAGCGGAGAATGACATTGGTTTTGGCATATGACTCAAGTTTGAAAGAGACACATTATAAAAAACTACGCAAATATGGAATTCTCTACCAACACATTTGACTACAATTATGCCAGCTCCATCAAGCTGTGAACCAATATTAAGCATAATCCGAAAAGAAAAGTTGAAATCTTATGCGAGAAAGGTCACCATATTATCTAAATTGCAAAATTCAACCATATTAACACTACGGCATTTCCTTCTCATTTTATCCCATTAGCTAAAAGTCGAGGCATGAGTATAACCCCTCAAATTATCCTCCACATTACCCACAAAGGTGCAATCTTGAAAAAGAAGAAAGAAATAATGGAGCAATTCAGAAAGAAAAAAACTCTACAAAGGTCACCCTCCTACAATTACAAGCAAAATATCAATATGCTTCACATTCCCAATCAACTTCTGCAATAGCTCGGCTGAAAAAATCTGCCCCACAAAGTAATCTCACCAAAAAAGTATACTTTAGATGCACAGATTTTCGCCACACAACTTGTAATCCCAACCTAACCTAGTTTAACCCATCTCAATATAAGCTAAAGCTTCTATAAACAACTTACCACAGAACTCCAACATTTATCAATTTACTAAAAACCATTACTTTTGCAGCTCAGAACTCAAAAGGGCCAAACAAAAACCCAAAACCCTAATCAAATCAAACCAATCCAAAGAATACCTCAGCGAGCCTCCAGGCGAATTGATGAAGAGCCGAATATCCTTCTTGGGATCCTTAGCATCCAACAGCAGCAGCTGACTAATAATGGCATCCGCCACAAAATCATCAATTTCGCTCCCCAAGAACACAATCCTCTCTTTCAGCAACAGCCCCATCACATCCGCCTCCGCCGCGCGCTTGGCGGACTCCGGCGTCTGCGGGTCGTTGGAGGATAGGATGTGCAGTAAAGACTCCTTCGATGAGGACTGAGTTTGGTGTTGAACGGGGTTGAGGGAGCATTTAATCGACGAAATTAGGGGCTTCGAATTGTGGATGCACACGGCGGCAGACGGCGGAGATTGGTGGAGAGTGCAGCGGCGGAAGACGGGGAGGGAGTGGCGCGTGAGCGGCGAGGAGAGGGTGAGGGAACCCATTGGAATTTCCACTGTGAGAACTGAGAACTGATGTGGGAGAGAGGAGATGAGGAGAGAGAAGGATAAAAATAAGATCTTTTCATATGGGCATGGGAAAATTAGGTTTAAACTACCTTGTGGAATTACAATATAATTAATTTTTATCTAAAGATTATAATTTAACCGTTTGTAATTTTTGACAGGTGAGATCAATTTTTATAATTTAATTTTAATTAATTTATATTGGACTTTTAAATTTATATTAAATATGATTAAATTATCTTAATTTAAGGTTTGATACGAGAAAACAATTTAGAAAATAATTTTTGTTTGAGAAAAAATTAAACAACAAAAAGAGCGTCAAAACTATAAGGGATAATTCCTCAAAACTCCCTAAGTGTAAATAAAAATTCCTTTTTACTTCCCAGTTTTGAAAAAGTTCATGTTCACTCCCCAAGTCAAAAACAAAATTCATTTTTACTCCCCAAAAACAGTAAATATTGTATCAGAATTCAGGAATTTACGTACTCAGATCCCAAAATATTGTATTTCACTATTTGTACAACATTTTAGGATCTGAGTACGTCATTTTGGGATTTGAGTATATAAATTCATGAATTCTGATACAACATTTACTGTTTTTGGGGAGTGAAAATGAATTTTATTTTTGACTTTGGGAGTGAAAAGGAACTTTTTTAAAATTGAGGAGTGAAAAGAATTTTTTTTAACTTTTTGGTACTATTCAAAAATTACCCCAAACTGGATAATCTCAATTCCTCTTGTCAAGATTAAAAAATTAATTTAATATGTGAAAAAGAGGGAGCTACGAGCGGACTCAAGATTCATGAGCTTAGCCTGAAATCTACCAAAAATCTATAATTTCTAATAATTAATTGAAAATTAAGTGATATTAAAATTAATAAAATAAAATAATCTCAATGTCTAACACTTTCCTATTATATGGCTTCGTTAGGATTGAGTTATACGTCTTTCCATTAGTTTAATATATAAAATAATAAACTCATCCCTATAATATACATATTTTAATAAAATGATTTGTAGATATTATGCTTAACAATCTAGTCCTTGAGCATATAGTTCAATCGTAACGGGATCTTATTGAAATAGAAGATCATAAACGGTTTATAAAATTTAAGGATTAGTAATTTTCGAATAAAAATGAATTATATTATAATTATTTTATATCTAGCAGGCTAATGATAAGTAATTTTTTCTATGGGCTTTCTGTAAGCCCACTTGAAATTCTATTTATATGGCGTTTCTGTATTGATTCCATGAGCGTCTGAGGTGTTCTAGGGTTTTACTCTGCAAGTTATTCGTCGTCTTCGTTTTTCTTCTAATTAATGGTGTGATTTAGTTTGTGTGATTTTTAATTCTTGTTTGTTGTTTGTTTGAGATTGTTGTTGTTGAAGTTGCACGATGTATTCAAGGCTATTCCAATCTTCTTCGAAAGAAGAATGAAAAATGGGGTAGGTTTGGAGCGAAAGTGCAGAAATGGAAAGCTGAGGTAAGCTCAGCGGCGGCCAGACAACCGCTGAGATGGATCCACAGATGGGCGCCGCCGTCTACGGCGTTTGTCTACTAAATCCATCTCACATTTCTTTTTTATCCTCGAGATTTATTTTCTATTTTGAAGATTTGAAATCGTAATCTTGGCAAGTTGCAGAGTTTGTTGATTACCAGAAACTCGGAATGGAATAGGGAAAATCCAGGCTTGATCAGTTTTGGGGAAATTTGATTCAGTGTTGATTTATGCAGTTTCTTAATAAGAAAAGATTGAAACAAACTGTTGCTACTGCAACACAAACATTCAATATGGATTTTGAACTCTGATTGAGGTCCTAAAGATTGCCTAATTTCGACACCTCTAATCTTGGTGTAAATTAGTAATTTGGCAAATTTTGGGTGCAAATTAAAACCTAAAATTATTATATTATAATCTGAAATTATATACACATGGTAATATATATTCTCTATTTATTATTTTAAATGAATATTATTTAATTCTCTTCTGAATTTAAATTCATTACAATGTTTAATGTGGGCAGAGGATACAGAAAAAATATTTAAAAAATGAAAAATGGTACAACGTTTATTCTAGGGAAAGTATAAATAAATTTAATAATATTATTGTGCAAATTATTGTCCATTATCCTTGTATGTATTAATCTCTTTATAATTTCTTTAATGAATTTTAAGATTAGTTACATATTTTGACAAGAAAGATGGATTGAGAATGCAGTTGAACTGGGAAAAAAAATTTGGCTCGAAACTGGACCTGCCAAAACCAAAAGGATCGTGTACGTGAGGAATGTGTCAAATTTGATGAGCAACATGTTAACATTGTACATTGTTTGATAAAATCGTAAGATTATAGACGAGATGAACATTCAGGGACCATGACCTTAAAATTTGGCATATTGCATTAGCCTTTATAGGGCAAATATCGACTTCTCGAGTGACATACGAAAAAAATTATGTCTTTTTCACTCGGAATGTTGAATTGGATATGATGAAAACAATTGTCTATTTATCTCAATTGGATATGAAAATGGTCGTTTTTTTAGCCTCGTGAGACCCGAGAAATTCAAGTAGGAGAGAAAAACAGAAAATAAGATCACCATCACACCTTGTATCCAAACAACAGTAGTGGATCCAGAGGGAAGAACAACTTCTACTCTATCACAAGGAGAAGAAGTTTTGAAGTGAAAAACCTCAAATGTCAGAGTTCAAAACAAGCCTTAATCCAACTTGATTCTAAAGTTGATAAGATTTTGTTCCATGTTCAAAGCAATACCAAAAAGGTCCATACCATGACACAAGAACTCGACCAAATATACAAAATCGTAGTTAATTGAATAGAGCTTCACGACAACGAGCATTCTGGGAGATAAGATGTCTCTCTGAGAATTAACATGACAAATTTCCCAGAATAGAAGGCAAATGTTACAATGTGAAGCTTACAAGGTTTTAACTACATCAAGCAGAATATCCAAGTTTCCTAGGTAAACAGATTCTCTATAACATAAAACGGTCATTG
Organism: Lippia alba; assembly: GCA_037834125.1. Lineage (NCBI taxonomy): Eukaryota > Viridiplantae > Streptophyta > Magnoliopsida > Lamiales > Verbenaceae > Lippia > Lippia alba. Next base: position 11,926,957 of record JBBMKE010000008.1, read on the forward strand.
TATGTAGTTCACACATGGTTAGAATTTAGAAACTACTCATCTTCCTCTTGTTGGGTATCATCTTCAGCTAGAAGATGATTGAGAGCAATCTTCGGCTTCTTGGTTTCTGGTTCCTTTTCCAGTATTTCCCCTTCCTCGCCTTTTCTCTTGTGAGTTTCGTCTTCCCCTTCTTTACCACTCTGCAAACCAACATTGCCATCGGACGCCTCACCTTCTTCCCGAGACGAAATATTAGTTCCATCCTTCTGCTCTTTCTCCTCACCTTTTAAGGCCACTTTGCTACTAGAAGAAACCGAAGAGGCAAATTCAACTAATAATTTGCGAATTTCTTCATTGCTGGCGACATCGACAGGAGTTTTACCAGCCTTGTTCTTCGAATCCCTGTTTGCTCCTTTCCTCAGTAAGTACCTGACAAGTTCGAGATTAGACCCTCGAGCAGCATAGTGTAGAGCAGTCATACCCTTTCGGTTACAGGACTTGACAGAAACACCAGATGCCACGAGAAGCTTGACAACTTCGAGATGGCCCTTTTCAGCAGCAAAGTGAATGGCACCCATATCATCCATGGCGGCAGCACCAACATCAGCTTTGTTTTTACAGAGATAGTTCACAATTTCAGCATGCCCGGACCATGCTGCTAGATGCAGTCTATTGTTCAAAGTTACTCAAGGAAAAAGCACAAAATAATAAGTGATGTATGATTTATAAAGTAGCCCATAAAGCAGATAATGAGCCTCCATGCAAATGAGTTGAATGTAATTCCTTTCATTTCACTTAATTATGCAAGGTAATCACTAATCACCCTTTTTTCAGAAAAACTTAAAAAGCATAATATCAACTAATGCATCAGCTTCTACAAGAAATATCACAATATAAAGTAAATTTAAGTGAGGTAATCCTTTCTGCGCATTGCATTTTCAAAGCTTTCACAAAATTGGGGAAACCCATGATAAATACCCAAATTGATGCAGAATGATATTAGTACCAAAGTTTGGAATCCATGGAAGTTCACCATCTTTGAGCAGATTTTAGCTACTGCATAAACCTTACCAGTTAAAAGTACCAACAAAACTAACATTTGATTTTAAACTCAGCTACCCACTTCTGATTTGTGCACTAGCACACACAGAAGTTAGAAGTGAGGTTATATCGGCCATGAATCATAGTATCATACTAAGCTTAAAATACGGATGAAACCTAAAACATGACATTGAAATATATTCTAAAGTCAGAAGCGAGAAAATGCCGTCCTATCTATTGCAAACACTCCAGAACTACAAAATAGTTTTGGCAGTAAATGCCATGAGATCATCTTTAGAACCTTGAATATGGTAGCACTAAGTTAATGAGATGATATTAGAGGTTCTTAGAACTAAATATATCCAGATATAACTGAGAATATCATATCCTGATTGCAATCATTTCCTATTATCAAGTTTTATCATCACTCATTTGCCGAGCATCGATATCAATCATAGCTCGATCGCATTAGAACATACCAGCTCAACGCGATACTTCAAGCAAAAGCCAAATCAACAGCAAAACGTCTGCACTCTAATCCGCATTCAACAGTCATATGAAAATCATCTGGCAATTAATACACCTCAAGCAGGCTGCAATTCAAATTCACAAACTTCCACTTAATCAACACTACCTTCATTCAATCCAACACTCAACGATAGACGGCAAATCATCCAAAAACAGTGAAAACACCATTTCCTTCTTTCAAGCTCCACACCAAATCAAAACTCAATAAAAACGAGCAACACATAAACTTTAATCAATAAAAATGGAAAAAAGGATACGGCGTACGCGAGTGGCGGTCCCGAGCGTTGACGGCGAGGGGATTGGCGCTGCAAATCGCCTCCACTGCCGCGAGGTCCCCCGATCGAGCCGCGCCATGCAACTCCTCGTCTCCGGCATTAGGGTTCGCCGCCGACGGCTTCCTACCCATTTTAGCTTCGAATAGTAGGGTTGGAGAGCACCAATTTGGAGTGGTCACTGCCCAGAATTTTGTATTGCGTAGTATTGCTTCAAGCCGCCATAGCCATGGATGCTATGTCTTAAACGACGACGGAGGCAATTGGAATTGGGGATTTGAATTGAAATCGTGTGAGGATGATCAGCGCTTTTAGTTGTTTCTCCTACATTTTTCTTGGATCCCTATTAAACATTTTATTACATTTTACCCCTTTTAAAAATTCAAATAACCAAATAATTGGTAACAAGTACGTTTCCTTAAATTTGAACAAAATATTAACGGGTTCGTCCAAGTGGTTAAATGATTAATTCTCAAAGGTAATAATACGAATTCAAATCCTTTAAACCAGGAACGAAGTTAGGATTAACGAAGAGGAGATGCGAAAATTCATAATATAAAACAAAAGGGGTAAAATCAAAATTAGGGGGGAGCGAAAATTCAAAATTAAGTGGGCGAAAATAATTTTTTTTTTAAATATATAGGTAAAAATAAAAAAAATTCAAAATTTAAGGGGGGTGGGAGCCACCCCCTTCCTCCCCTTGGCTCCGTCTTTGCTTTTAACTACTTGAGGGTGTGTTGTGTGCATATTTCGGAAAAAAAAAGTAAAATTAATAGACTATTTAAAATAAATATGCAAGGATCGTTATGTCCATATTATTTTTGTAAAAAATATTACAAATTAATTGTAAAATTGAAAAGATAAATCTAGCCCTCTAATCTTGGAGAATATTTAGATTTATGTTGTTTAAAAAGATATTTGATTGCTTCTCTCGCCTTATAAACCCTCGAAAAATAGTAAGCAAGCTACTGTGATTTGAGTCCATATAAAATAAGATTTCTCTGCAGTGAGAGGTGGCATGCTCCATCATGCAAGCATGAATTTTTCCAAAGGTTAGAGTTCTTTGGACTAAGTTTTCATTCATTGATGTGTTTTTGTTGTTATATACTCGTTTATTTATCATTATTAGAAAATTTTTGTTAATATATGTAATATTAGCAATGTAATAAAATAACTATCAGAGAATCAATGGAGATTGGTTCAAGTAATTTTAGGGGAAAGAAACAAACAAAGAATAAATTATAGGGTTCAATTGTTATATTCAAAATTCCTGAGGGCGCTAATTGTAATTAATCCTAAATTTAATTTCCTGTAAAATAATTTGCAACTGCGACTTATGAAAGCGTCAATAGTAGTAAGTCGGCGAAAGGACCCTAAAACACAATTAAATTACGTTCAACTTTTTAATTCCTCTTTCAACTCGCACAAAATTTTGCTTTGCTTTCTTCACAAAATCAAACAAAAGAATTTCTGTTTGAATTTGCGCCGATTCCTTCTCGATTCGACGCTGTACTCCATTAATGGTGAGCTTCCGATTACCTTCAACTGTTCTATTGATTTGCGAGATGGATTTTCAGTTCATAGGGTTTCTTTTTTTGCTGGCAGATTTATGGAGGTTTCTCTAAAGCTATCTTCATGATTTTAATCTAATCTTAGTGTTTTTTTGTTTGGTAGGGAAGTGAAATGGAACAATATAAATTATTGGTGGTAACCGATCAGGTAGCTGTTTCTCTTGGGGCTGTTCAGGATGCCATTAAGGCGGTGAAGAATGATGGGGCGGAAAAGATTGACCCTTTGATCATTACTCAAGCTTCCTCAGACAGTAAATTTTCATCTCTGTTTTTGATATTTAGTGTTGTATATTGCATTTATATGTTTTTGTTTAATCTTTATTTGGAAATTGGGGCGTCGAACCCCGATTTGGTGAGGACTTTGCTTGATGGTGTAGGATAAAAGTTACAGTTTTTTAGTTGATAGAATTGAGGGGTGTTAAATTTCTGAAACATTTAGTGGGTTTGCTGCATAACATTGGTTTTAACATCATGTTGTCTCAAGAAAGAGTTATTCTTCAATGGGAAGATGTAAATCTCTGCGGATTTCTAGCTATTGATGTATATGTTTGTGGATTTGATTTCTTATGGCAGGTCTAAAGTCGGTGGATTCGTCGTCTGTGGATGATGTTATCTCTCTGTGTAAATCATTGGAGTTCCCCGGCAATGAATTGCTTGCCAATATTTCGAGAGTGTTGAAACCTGGTGGAACTATCCTTCTTCATTTGACTTCTCAGGGTTCGCAGGACCAAACGGTAATTTTTTAGTCTGTGACTTTTCCTTTTAGCATGTCTAGTCGCGACTAATCATCTTCTGCATCGAGCATGTAGTACTAAGTATGTGGTTATTTGCAGACTAACTCTTCTCTCGAGCGCAATTTACTGCTGGCTGGATTTCTGGACATACAATCTTCTGGCAGCCAGTCCTTTGGGGTACGTCTTTCGCTTACCTTCTTTGGTAGTAATTGTTGGTTGATCTTCATATCAGATATTGTTTTCTGAAAATCCTTGATCTTATTCTCTCTTTGGGGAATCCACTTCACATTCGGTGGAGTAGTGCTAAACTATGAATTAAATTTTTACTAGCTGTGGAAGCTCTGATGATTTGGTGTGTTTTAACCAGCCAGCCGTGTTCCATTGTGCTATTTTGAATATAATTTCTTCAGTTGTTATGTAGCATGTGATGTGGATATTTTTCTTGTTACTTATATGTACTGTTTTTTCCATTATGTGTTAATTTGTATCCATGGGACCGAACATATATTTCCTCTGTTATGACAGTTAACGGGAAAGAAACCTTCATGGAAAATTGGTTCATCTTTTTCCTTAAAGAAAACTCCCCAAGTTCTACCCAAAATCCAGATTGATGATGATGTGGATCTGATTGATGAGGATAGCCTCCTGACCGAAGACGATCTGAAGAAACCCCAACTGCCACCTGGTTAGTCTTCACTGCTTGTTGTTTACTAAATTTCTGTGGATGTTAATGTGTACTGTTATAAGGTAAAGTTGGGAAATATGCTTCTGCAGTAGGCGATTGTGAAGTTGGTAGCACGAGGAAAGCCTGCAAGAATTGCACTTGTGGAAGGGCTGAAGAAGAGGAGAAAGTGGTGAAACTTGGACTGACTATGGACCAGATTAACAATCCTCAGTCTGCTTGTGGAAACGTATGTCAAATTTACCTCCTTCTTAAGTTCTTTATATGCTTGTGGGTTTTACGGATACTGTTCCCTCTCTTGCATCCCAAATTATCGTTGGAGCTTGCTTCTAAAACTCTGGCCTTTGTTTTGTTTAATTTAACATAGTAATGTCGCTTTTGCAGTGTGGTCTTGGTGATGCTTTTCGTTGCAGTACATGCCCTTATAAGGGTCTTCCTCAATTCAAGCTGGGGGAGAAAGTATGTTCTCCATATACATTTTTCTACTGTTGTATCTCTGGATTCTTTATTTGGTCCCAAAGCTTTAACTGATTCTGATACATTGATCGTCATTTGACAGGTTTCTCTATCAGGAAACTTTCTTGCAGCTGATATTTAATTTAACCACGAGGACGCTCATGCCAAAATGCTAGCAATTCCCACATTATTGATGTGTTTTTGAAGTGTTTTCGTTCCCTCAATGGCTAGTCTGGTCATTACGTAATATGGATTAGGATAAGAACATTAGTTGTGGTTTGGTTCGTTCGTTGGTTTGGGTGTTCATTCTCTACGTATTCTTTCCTAGTGAACGGTGTCTTTCTTAAAATCTTTTGTCAAATCCAAGAATGAGTCCGTCTAGCCTACGAGGACAGACTTCAACTAATCTTCTCTTATTGTTATCTTCTCAAGGCGGTAATGATTTTGAATCTTCTGTTTTACATTTGTGTTTCATGCAACTTCATGCCATGTTTTACTTATATATATATACGCATCATGTTTATAAATAGGCATCTAGATCTTCCGTGCCTTGATCTTAATTTATACTGTTTCTCTGTATTCACTGTAAACTAATGTGACCTCATTTTTCTTCAAATTTAATGTGCAATTGGATTTGGATTTTAGTTGGGATTTATCAGTCTCGAAAAAGTGTTTTATGGAACAGGATTCACATTTACGGTATGGAATTTGTTCGATTTCAATTATTTATTTATTTTTGCAGATATGGTACTCAAATACGGATGCAAAATGATAGAAGTACTCCGAGAATTTTTTTAAAAAATATTTAATACGAGCGAAGTGTTCGATATAATCCGATGTAATATAATATAATATTATTTTTAAAAGTGTCCGTGAATCATTTTTCTTCACATGCAGCATATGAAAACAAGGCTCTGATTTAATACTGGACTCCTACATTGACCCTGAAATAGTAGTTACAACTTCAAGCATCCTGGGTAATACAGCAACCTATGATAAGGCTTATAAAAGCAAAACTAACTTAATGTGCATTCAAGCCATACCAAAATATTTAATAATTTTGGCATCTTTATTAAATAGGTTTCAAATCTTCTGTATTCTTTTGTAGTAAAATTCAGAAAAATTCAGAAAAATTCGTATCTCTATATCGCGCGTCCGTGGTGTGCCCAATGTGCCCGTCAATGCAATTAACAAACATGAAAGAAGCTCAAGATCAAAAATTGGCTTCTGATGAGAACTTTGGGGAACCTCATTCATTAAATTGAAACAGAAACCTTCAGCTTCTAACAGGAAAGAAGCTGCGACACATTGAAAGGACCTTTCAACATAACCTACATAAATTACACACATCAAAATGTACAAAACTAAGTAAACCCTTACTTCAAACATAGAGAAAGAAAGAAAAACACTACCCCAGAATAAGTTAAAGAAGCTTATAAATCCGGCGAAAGCGCTATCCTTCCTCCGATCAGTCAAGAACCCAACTTTCACCAGTTAGATCAGAGTCTGATCCTCGTTGGCAGCAGCGTGAATATCCGGAAGATCAGAGCTTATGCTAAACCGAAGCCATCTCTTCTTCTCACAGTGCTTGATGATCGGGTGCAGCATCAAACCCAGCATAACAGCAACGATGCTAACAACCATAACTTTGAGTTTAGAGAAAGCCAACACGACACAGATCAGCATGGTTGGAGGAACACACATCAGTATAGCACCGATAGTCCCGACAGGAATCTTGTAAGGCCGGGGGGCAGAGGGGGCCGTAATCCTAAGCCTTACAAATGCAATGAATTCCAAAATCATCCCAAAGCAATACAAGAAGTTTTCTGCTGCAACGATCTCCTGAAAGCTCAACCACGAAAGGAGCACCACACCAGAAGCAGAGAACAGAATCCCAACAAGAGGAGTTCCGTAACGGGATCTCCGGGCAAAGAACTCGGGAAGCATCCCTCTTTCAGCCATACCGAGAAGCTGAAACGAATCACTGCTCATTTCAGCAACAAACATCCCCATATTCGACATTGCTGC
>JBBMKE010000008.1:11969130-11979399 GCA_037834125.1 Lippia alba
ATTATTATTATTATTATTATTATTATTATTATTATTATTATTATTATTATTATTATTATTATTATTATTATTGTAAAAAAGAATAGTTATTGAGATGACATAGATAAATTTTTATTATATTAAATGTAAATTATTAATAGTTTCCCTCCACTCAAATTAAAAAAGAAAAAAAAAGAAAAACTGGTTAAGTGATTAATTAATCTTAAATTGAAGTAAGAAATTATTATTTTTAAATCGAGCTAGAAGGAAGATAACAATAATTTATAAAAACAAATTAATTTTATTGGCCGATATATTGAAGTAATCTTCTTTTATCTGTGAATATATTAATTATACTGAAAGACCCATAGTCCTTCACTCAATTGGGTAGCGGTAAACTCTGAAAGAACGAAAAAAAGAAAGACCCATAGTCCCATACTTCAAACGGTTTTGATAACTCAGAAAGTGCAGGGTCCATTTGTATTTTAGTGAAACTTCTGTACTGAATATACAATTTTGTGGTTGTCTCTCTTGAATATATTCAGAAAGTAAAGGGGCTCTTTTCTAGTTTACCTAAATTGAGGGTTTCATATTTATATGTTGTTTTAGAAATTTCAAATCAATACATCATCTCCCTCCCTCCAAAATTTCCCATCTACAATTTCTCATTAGGGTTTCCAAATTTTAGCAAATTAATTGGTAATTTGATCCAGTTACCATCGGAGACTTCATTCTATGGAACCGGAGAAGTTAGTGGGCCGCTCGAACGAACTGGGACGAAGGTAAGCCCCTCGAATTCGCTATTTTTCCTCAATATGATATTTTGATTTAATCGTGATTTGATAGGTTTTTCTTATATGCTTTAATGTTATTTTGTATTAGATTGTTACTTGGAATACCGATGCACCTGGTTATGGAGTTAGAGATCAGCCCTTGTACCAATCACACCCTTGGGTCCTGGCAGTTTTGCCTAATGGAGAGGCATTTGGTGTTCTTGCTGATACAACTTGACGTTGTGAGGTGGAAAATTTTCAATCCCTTGGTAGATTTGTGCAGTTTCTTGTTAAAATTAATTGGTTGTTGTAACTGTTTTTGCAGATTGATTTGACGGAAAAATCAGTGATAAAGTTTGTTTCTTCAGCATCATATCCTGTGATCACGTTTGGTCCATTTGCTTCACCAGCTGATGTTCTTGCTTCTTTCGCCCGAGCAATTGGTAATGTGTTATCTCTGTCTAATGTGCTTACATGCTCCCATTTAAGTGACATTTTAAGAATTGACACGATTTTCTCTATGTTTATACACTTCAAAGTTCAAACTAAGTTGTGAGGTTAATTCCTCAAATTTTCCTCATTGGTTGGTTGTGTGAGTTTTTGTCATCAGGCACCGTGTTTATGCCACCAAAGTGGTCGTTGGGCTATCATCAATCCCGCTGGAGTTATAATCCTGAATCAAAAGTTCGTGAGGTCAGACAATCTTCTTCTTTTTCATTCCCAAGTCCATGTTTCTTATCTGGATTATCCTTAATGCCTAAAGCATTGTTTGATTATCTACTTAGGAAATAACCTCACTCACCGATGTTTTACAGTTGTGCAATTCGTTTTGGGATAGCGGTATTACCTTAACTTTTGCGTATAGTATGATTCTATATTTTTTGCTAAATCATATTTTTCTAGTTGGAAATAGAAATATTACTCTAGGTTGAAGTATCACATTGCAAGAAGTTGGGTTTTTTGGTTCTTTTATTTGTTAATTGAAGCTTTCTTTTGTCATTGAAGTAGATGCGTAGTCTACATCTTTCATAAACGAAATAACATTTTCAAATGTGGTTCACTTGCGAGAAATCCTGCAAATTTCAATGGAAAATTCCAACATGTGTAATTCGGTCGGAACATCATCGACGATCCCCAGGGAAATCCGACTGCATTCCAAAGGGGTTTTGGTGTCTTTTTAAAAAATAATAATTATATGGTTCCGACCGGCTTCCTATAGAAATCCCATTGGTTTTTTTAAGATATAAAATCTAAAAATAATATTAAAATTTAAATTATTTAAAAATAGTGGTTTGTTTTTCTTATGGTTCCAGATAGCAAATACCTTCAGAGGAAAAGCTATACCTTGTGATGTAATATGGATGGATATTGACTACATGGACGGCTATCGTTCTTTCACTTTTGACAAGGCAAGTTTTGTTCCCGTCATCCTTATATAATATATATAACAGTATCATATTCTACTATAGTGGACTTGGTAATATTCACAAAGATAATTTCTTCACATTGCCACTGTGAGTTTTCTTTTCCATAGCATGCAACTCTTTAATTTGTCTACGCAATCAGATAGTAATTTCCCATTAAAGAATTTCTAATTTGGAGACGAGATATGACTGTGCGCGGTGTGTGTATATACCAAGACACATGCAGTTTTTGACAAGCAGTTAGTTTTAGTCTTCTTTCTTATTTACTTTTTAGGAAGAAAATATGTTGCATGAAGTCGATTAATGTTATTTCTCCTGTTCACATAATTTTTGTTTACCATTTATCATTGTTGTTGTATTATCCACTAACATTCTCAGTATGACAATTTGTTCATCGATGAATTGTGAAATAGATTACATTGCTTTTTGCAGGAGCAATTTCCAGATCCAAAGTCCCTGGCAGATTATCTCCATAAAAATGGATTCAAAGCAAATTGGATGCTTGACCCAGGGCAGAAAAAAGAAGAGGGTTATTTTGTGTATGATAGTGGCTGCGAAAATGATGTTTGGGTTAAAACTGCTGAGGGAGAACCTTTTGTTGGTATTGACCACTCTGATTCTCTCACGAAACAATTTTGTTTATTTATCTATACCTTTTGTTCCACTTGTAACTGTGCTCAATTTTCTAGTAAAATATTTGATTAATAATACATTGCTATCTTTAGGGAAAGTGTGGCCTGGGCCCTGCGTATTTCCCGATTTCACACAATCAAGTGTGCGTTCATGGTGGAGGAATCTAGTCAAAAACTTTGTCACCAATGGTGTGGACGGTTTATGGAACGATATGAATGAACCAGCTGTTTGGGACGTAAGTAGATACTTTCTGGATGTGAAATATTTTCCCTTGATCTTGCTCACCTCATCTTTTGCAGGACAAAAAAACCAAGACAATGCCCGAGGACAATATTCATAGGGGAGATTCAGAACTTGGGGGCCTTCAGAAACATTCACACTATCACAATGTACTATTAGTTTGATGCAAATACGATATTACTTTGAGAGAGAGAGAGAGAATCGACATACTGCCATGGTTCGCCGTCGCGGTCGCGAGGAACGGAACGGAGGCCACCGTTCCAGTTCCGTTGCAATGTTGCGGAACGGTCGCGGCAAAAACGCGGTCAAAGTTAAAAAACCTTAAAAAATTCTATCAAAATATTTAAACTAGTAATTTATCATGCAATGTTTATGTTAGATAATATTTCATATATATTTATTGTTTATGTCAATACAATTGAGTTCTAATATTTTTATAATGAGCAACACACAGACAATAAATATGATTCATTAATTTAATTCTGAATAAATAAATACAACAATATTAAAATATCATTATACAACATAATAATTGATAACATACTCATTGATAAAAACATATCCTGATTTAGTTGAAAGAAATTTACATAAATTTTTTAAATTTATATCATGTGCGCATATAATTTAGTTTAATTTAATTTAATTGGATTTTATTATTATATAAAAGTGATGGGCTCATTTGTTAGGCCAAACTCTTTGAATCTATTTGAGAATTACTAATTAAGAAGAGTCAACCCATTAAAGAGAAATATAACCTATAGGTTAATTTCATATTTTAGCCCATTAATTTTATTAATTTAATGAAAAATCTAGTTGATCCTTCGTCTTTTATCGGTCCTGCTAACTGCAACGTCAAAAAGCGGCCGTTCCACTGCATAATATCGCCGTTCCACCAATCTAACGCCCAGGAACGCCGTTACGCAGCATGAAAGCGCCGTTCCAAGTCACCTTCCATTCCACTCCGGAACAGCGGAACGGCAGCCTGCGTTCCGGTTCCGTTCCACCCGTTCCGGCCGTTATAAAGCCGTTCCGGCGAACCATGCATACTGCTAATCAATATGAAGAGATTGATTTCAGGTTTATGGCATGTTGATGGCTAAATCTTCATATGAAGCCATGAAATTAGCAAATGGACAAAAACGCCCATTTATTCTGACTCGAGCTTCATTCGTGGGTGGCCAACGGTATGCTGCAACATGGACAGGAGATAATGTATCCTCTTGGGAGCACTTTCAAATGTGTATCCCCATGGTTCTTCAACTGGTAATGGCATGTTGGAAACTTAAAAATATATTTTTCTAAGATTTCTTTGTTTGTTTATTTGTTTATATATGTGTTTAGGGGCTGAGTGGCCAGCCGCTCTCAGGGCCGGATATTGGTGGATTTATTAAAAATGCATCAGCCAAGCTGTTCGAAAGGTGGATGGGAGTAGGCGCCATGTTTCCCTTTTCTCGTGCACGTTCTGTTAAAGATTCTGACAAGCATGAACCCTGGTCTTTCGGAACAGAGGTTTGCCCCCTTTCTGTAGTAAAACGAAGCTCATTCTCAACTCTTTTTGTATATGTGAAAGTTGAAATCTCACTTATTCCTTTGCAGTGTGAAGATGTTTGCCGCCGGGCATTAAGGAGACGATATCAGCTTTTACCCCACTTGTATACTCTATGTTACATTGCTCATACAAAGGGCATCCCCATCGCAACTCCCACATTTTTTGCTGGTATGTATGTCCTCAAATAAATAAATTTGGAGTCGATAGTTATTATGAAATTTCAAATTCTTTTTCAGACCCGAAGCTAAGAACTCAAGAGATCTAATGCCTTTCTCTTGGGCCCTCTCCTCATATATGCAAGGTTCGTATCTCTTCCTAGAGAAGCACATTAATAGATGAGTGACTTAACTTTGTCTGTAATTTATAAGTGAATAATGCTCGTTGCATGTGTTACAGCACGGGAAAAAATGAGGATTTATATGGAAAAGAGCACAAGTACTTGCCAAATGGAAGCCACTGGTTAAATTTTGCTGACTTTGATGACAATCATCCAGTAACTCTTTCCCTATGATTTGCATACAACTTTTTCTATTTCTTAAATTCCCAATTTAAGGTTTTCCCATTCGTTTTGTCCCCCGTAGGATTTGCCAGCTTTATATATATCTTAAAGGTGGATCCATCGTTCCTGTGGGACCTCCTCATCAACATACTGGCGAGTGGCGAAGCTAATCCTAGTGATGATCTTACGCTGCTTGTGGCTTTAGATGAAAACGGTATTCATTCTTTCACAACTGTATCTTGACCAAATGTTTGCAATATTGATTCCATCATTATGTGATGTCTAACTCTTAAATTGCATGCAGGGAAAGCTGAAAGTACTCTTTACGAAGATGACGGTGATGGATATGAATACACTAAAGGAGGGCATCTCTTGACTACTTATGCTGCTGAACTGAAGGACTCTGTGGTGACTGTAAAGATTTCAAAAACTGAAGGATCTCGTGATAGGCCAAAGCGTTGCTTACACGTGCAAATCCTCCGAGATCTAATTTTCGAGTTATAAATGATGTTAGCCTCTTTATATAATGAATTATTAATTTGTGGGTCATGCAATATAGATTGATGCATGCATGGGGTGCTGATGGAGCGACTCTGCAAATTCCAATGCCTTCGGAGAGCGAAGTGGCCGAATTAGTGCAAGCTAGTGATGCGCGCAACTCAAAATTCATCTGAGTAATCTACTCTCCCTCTCTCTCTCAGTGTGTGTTTTGTGTGGTGTGCACGCACATAGAGTAATGTGTCTCCGTGTTGATTGCCGAAAACGCTAAGCCTATTGACGACACTGATCCACCACGGTGATGGAGGCAACACTCATACTACGATGAAAAATACATCGGTCCAGACCGCATCTTATCTAAGTATCAACCAAAACTCGACTTGGTTATGGAAACATCTTTGTATCATTACAACTTTTGTGTGTTTAAATTCCAATAGATGAAATAAGATGCAGAGGCAATGTAATTCTCATTAATAAAACTGATGCATCATCTGAAAGATATGACATTATGCTCTGTAAAATGTTCAGACTGCTGTGTGTGCTTTAGTAAATGCTTTTGATATATAATATGAGGAACATGAATAAGATATAATGCGGCTGTAACGGCACAAAATTTTTAAAAAAATTTAGGATATGATGTGGTTCCAATACAACTGAATAATATAATATTAAATTAAAGAATATGAAGTATATGCATGACCAATTGACCATTAATAATTGGGAAAATAGATAAATTAAAGGAATGATAAAAATACGAGTAAAATATGAGTAGTGGTTATTGTGTACGACAAATATTATTAGAATTTGCAATTTGTGTAGTATGATATTATGAGGGGAAAAAAATACATTCTTAATAAATTTTCACAAAATTTCCCCACAAATTTTTATAACCCTAAAATTTTTAGAAAAACATAAGAATAAAAATAAAAATAGGAAATTTGATTTTTCGTATCCTCCTGGTCTCAAAACCATCTCACTCGCATTGTCGGTGTCATCTCCAAGCTATGTCTCCAACATATATATCAGAATTCTTTTTTATTTTTTGCCGTGTGGAACACGTATCGAAAGTCGAAACCAATCCCAATGCTGTAACAGTGTCGTGGTGTCCTATAAGAGTGTTCATTGGTTAAATATAAAGGTAGAGACCCATCAATATCCCAAACCACAGTAAAAGAATGACTTTTACTTTTTTGCTGCTTAAGTTTATTAGAAGTAACTAAAAATATGTATAATTAATTTATACAATCGTAAATAGTTAAAAAAAATGAGAAGTTCCTGTTTTCATAGCTTTACCAGCTAAAGTGAGAAAAGTATAAATGAAATGCACGATTAAATTTAAAGTGAGAAGCTTGTCATCTAATTTCTTTATATTTTTATTCATTTATATACTTTCTTTTTTTCTTATAAATAATATACTTTACGTGCAGCATCATTTATTTTTAATAAGACTAGTAAAAATAATGTGTGTTTTATATTAAATAAATAATTTATTTAAATAGTTTTAATTATTAAATTATTAAGAACCAACTTATTTAAAGACATCTTCTGAATTAGTAGGAAAAAGAAAAAAAAACTTGGTGATTTCTGATGCATGTACCTTAGATATAAATAGCATTTTAATGTGAACTTGCATGTCCAATTTTGTTTTAGAAATAAAAATCATCATAAAATTTAGGAATGAAATTAGTTCACTATAAAAACGCCAAAATATCAATAAATAACATTTTTTGCTAAACAAAAAAAACAGTTAGGTAAACACAAAACTCAAATATTACAGCAAATCCCCAAATAATTTCAATACTTAGATTAACTTCCTTGCTTTTGGCTTCTTTATTAAATATAACCCCCGAATTTCAAGATATGAAGGGTGAAATAGGAAATTAAAATTACAAATTCTATTAAATTTAATGAATGAAATACGAACCAAGGGAGGATTCGTAATTTCTCAAGCTTCAGGCAAATATTCTTAATATTGTCAAATCTTAGGGGATGTTCGTAATTATCCCTCATTGTGTTACTATGGAACATCTTAAAAATTTCAAACGATTTGGCATTTTAATGACTTCATATGTCGAAGTTCTCTCATAACTCAAGATCATGTTACTTGGCGGATTGCGCTGTGCTTCCACCACTACAAATGCCTAGTGAATCATTTTGAAAAATATAACTAATGCACTCAATCTATTATGAACTTACCTGTGCTTAACCCCACGAGTCACGGCATTCACTGCGCTCTGACTTGAGCTGGGGATCGATAGTGTTCGTTAAAAAATCTATAAGTATATCTTCAAATGATCCATTCGTGTATATAGATCTTTACTCTGGAAACTTATTCTGACTATCTCTTTAGCGGACAATTAGTCATTTGTATGAACTTATCTGTTGTATCAAATATACTTTACACACAAACTGTGATTTATTTGTATTCGTCAGATAAATTTTTTTTTTAAAAAAAAAGAAGCCGAGGTGTCCTAATATTCGATTGCAATACTCGAATTTCTCACTTTTGTAAAAGCTTATTGTAAACATTATTCTTTACTTATCCAAACTAAGTATCTTTCTTTGACCCTAATAGGGAAAGTTGAGTGTTTTTTGGCAGGCCTTTGCCTATAAATACGAAATGCAACTTCAACTAAGGCCATTAACTCCAACTTGCATTGCAACGACTTCAAGCTTCTCATATCACTCAAAACACTAAGCTAAGTAAGTAACTCTTCTCTCTTTTTTTTCTTTCTTTTTTTTTATTTTAAAACTATTCACTTTAATTTGTTCTCAAGTTTTGAATTTTCCTTCGTGTCTCTGTATGTTTGTCTGGATTTTAAGAACGACATATATAATTAGAAATTATCCATATATTTTTATAAAATATAATTATGTCATTATGACATATTGTGCCGTTTTAGGTATTAGTAACATTTTTTAAATCAGAAAGGTAAAATTTATATTGCAGTATTGGTGTTATATTCGTATTGTTATTTCAA
Source organism: Lippia alba (assembly GCA_037834125.1). NCBI lineage: Eukaryota > Viridiplantae > Streptophyta > Magnoliopsida > Lamiales > Verbenaceae > Lippia > Lippia alba. Next base: position 11,977,707 of record JBBMKE010000008.1, read on the forward strand.
CGCATCATGAATTGTAATAGAACACTTCTATCCGATTTGATAATATTTTCCTATTAATTATTTTATTAACAAAACTGTCGTAGCACAATTAATATACTATATATATCTTGGTACTCCCTTTTTTATAATGTGTTTTGTGTAATCTCCTTTAAACTGAGACAAAACTCTGATAATAACAAGAAATTAATTGTTTTAAAGTTAATTTATACTAATTATGTGTTCGAACCTAGCCACACATAAGTATTTCTCGACAGATCTCTCATGCTAGGGTTTCACATATATGTTGCATGGTGACAACGACGACCTGTAATCATGCATGATTTTACAATATCTTTAATTATACGAAGATGATCGTAACCAACTACGTACAATAAAACTTATACATTAATTGAATAAATTTTGTATTAAAACACCTTCCCGACTTTACCCACTAATCTGGTATAATATTATTATGAAGGGAAATGCCTCCTTCAGCTCCAAACGTGGATGGATTCCTAGACGAAGCAACGAACGCCCTGGACATTATGCGACGCCGAAAACTCGTGTTTTACCCGATTCTTGAGGAAGGAGTATTTCGATTTGATTCTTCTTCCCAAGCTGCATTATCTGCACATCCGAGCCTTTCTTTCCAAAACCCAAAAGATAGGAATCAAGTCCTGATAACGGTCTTCAACAAACTTCCAACCTATTACCCTAATTTTGAATGTGTCGATGGACAACAAACTGTTACCATGAAGGTAAAATAACATTCATTGTCTTACCATATCACTTACTTTAAAGTATATATTCTCTTTTTGGTTTATATGCCTTTAAAGTATTATCACTCTTCATTTAAGTTAAAATAAAGAATGTGAAATTTATTATTATTATTATTATTATTATTATTATTATTATTATTATTATTGTTGTTGTTGTTGTTGTTGTTGTTGTTGTTGTATTTATTTTATTTTTATTATAAAAGCATGAATAGATTTTTGGATTTCTTATAACTTATTAATCGACTAAGATATTAGAGGATGATTTGGTAAATGTATATTATATATATTATTATATTTAGATGTTTAAAAACACTTATTTTAACGGAAAATATGAGTCCTTAACAAATTAGAACTAAAACTCCTCAAATCTAAGAAAACATAGAGTGGGTATCATAACAAGAATACTTTTTTAAAGTAATATATTAATTATAATTTAAATTATAAGATATAATTGTATATTTATAACTTTATAAACATATTTAAATATAAAGATGTATACTATATAAATAAAATAAAAATAAAAATAATATTAATTAATTGTACAATTAAAACTAAAAGAAAAAAAAATACAAGAAACTATTAAAGAGTGTGAAAATAAAAATAAATTTGATAGATAAGGAAAACATAAAAATGAAAAACAAAAACATGGTGGAAACTTTAAAAGAAAAGACATACTTAAATAGTTAAATATCTAGAGTGATAGGTGTTTACAACAAAAAAGAAAAAAAAAATAGAGTGATAAGTGTGTTTAGTGAAATTAAATGTAATTTCAATGGTCAATTATTCGCCCAAAATATGCTAATAATCGTAACGTTTTTGACAATGTTTAACTAGATGGTGACTTGGTATTTGGTAAATATATTTATATATTATTATATTTAAAATTATAAAAAAAAAGATTTGAAGAGTCTTCACCATTAGATAAACATTGTTAC
>JBBMKE010000008.1:12042703-12054713 GCA_037834125.1 Lippia alba
TTAAATTAAATGTCACACCACCGCCGCTCTCCGTCGTGCTTCCGCGGCCCCGCCGCCGCGGACGCGGCCACCACCACCACCACCACCACCACGACGCCGAATCTCACCACCTCCCTCTACAACACGGAATTGGGTCTTTTCGCCCTCTCCTGGTCGCGCAGCCGCTTCGGCCGCTCTCTCCACCTCCAGCACCATTCCCTCTCCGCCGTGCACCTCCACGTCAAATCCCTCCCCTGGCCGTACTCCGGCAGAAAGGGCTCCAAGAAATTCCACCTCGTTAACACCCACAAAACCGCCACGGTGTTCTGGGATCTCTCCAGCGCGAAATACGGAGCCCGGCCCGAACCCATTTCAGGGTTCTACGTCGCCGTCGCCGTCGACGGTGAAATCCTGCTCCTCGTCGGAGATTTACGCAAAGAAGCTTTCTTGAAATCCGGAGAAACTTCCAAAAGGGATGTCCAATCTCCGATGGTCATGAGGAGGGAGCACGTTTTCGGGACGAAGCTGTACTCCACGGCGGCGATCATCGCCGGCCGCGAGAGGAACATCTCCATCGAATGCAGAACCGCCGAGGATCCGCGGCTGTACTTCACCGTCGAGGGAAAACCAGTTCTTGAAATCAAGCATCTGAAATGGAAGTTCAGAGGCAACGAGACGGTCGAGATCGAGGGCGACTTCGTTCAAATCTCGTGGGACGTCTACAACTGGTTGTTCGCCGCCCGCCGCCACCACCACGACGGCGATCATCAAGAAGACGGGTATGCACTCTTCATGTTCGCTATAATGCCTCAGAGAACTTCCGGATTTTCGCAAGAGGAGAATCACTGCAATAACATCAACGGATTGACGCCATTGTGGCCTAATCAGTTCAATCACCATGAAAACTCATTTGGGCTTGGATTTGAGGGGAAGAAAATGAAGAAAAAGAAGGGGTTTTTGAGTAGGAGATCGGGGAGATTGAGCTCGTGTTCTTCATCGTTGTCGTCTGCGAATTCTTCGGGAAGTTGCAGTAGTTCGGTGATGGAATGGGCCGACAGGGATGAAGATGAGTTCACGAGTTTGCCGTATAATCATGGATTCTCTTTGCTTGTATATGCTTGGAAGAACTAGATTATGATATTTGGAAAAAAAATTTCTTGATCGATTACGATTATTATTATTTTCTCAATTTTAATTTGATTGAAATTGAAATTGAAATTTAGTATAGGCCAGTTTAGTTTAGCTGTGTAAATGTTTTTGTTTTGTTGGTGGTATTGGCACCCCGCTGTAATTTGTTAAATATTTATTCTTTTTTGTTTTTGACAAATTTTGATGATTATATTAGTATATATAGGTTGAGACAATATGAATAAGGTGACACAAATTTTTATTTTCGAATTTGTATGTAATAGATTAAATTGTTTACAAATCATTGAGGACCATGCATAAAATACTAGATAAAATTGTTTTAGTATAATACCGGTTATGATTAAGAGGATAATAGATAAAATTATTTAACGAGATTAGGGAGGATAATGGAGGCTAAGGAGGATAATAGGCGATACAACATTTTCCTTGTGAGGAAAGAAGACAAATGCTAGATTACAAGGAAAATGTTTATAGAATCACGACATTAACTAGGCTTCAATTAATATTTTGATAGGGCGTATTGGCTTAAGTGATTAATGGATTTATCTTTTAAAATAATGACTGAGTTTGAATCCCGCTTAAAAGTATATCAAAAAGAATTACATTTTGAAACAATAATTTATGTAATTATACTTTAACCCCATTAAATATAGAACATTTTGCTATTAATTTCCTCCAAAATCTTGTAAATGAGCGTATGAACTAAACACACTGAGCACATGCTTCGCGGCACTCTACTTTTGGATTCGAGCTGTCTTTGAATAAGAGATTTCTATTGTGTTATTTCGATTTTTTTTATTAATATGAAGTTAACTGTGCAACTTATAAGTTTACGAAAAATGTAGTTTCGACCTGCATATAAGTTTTAGTAGCATTTCGACTTGTGAACGAAATTTTTGTTGTTTTTTGATATTGGTGATTGATTAGGGCATCTCTTTTAACGTTTTATGAAAAGAAGCCATTAATTTTTATTCCAAAACTCTTAGAACTATATCATAAGTAAAATATGTAATGAAATGATGTGAACTTACCTATGATTCATAATTAGATTAGACGTGCATATGCATGTTGGTGGAGTGCATTAATGTCCACACTTGTGTTCATACATAAAATTCTCTATCGAGACAAGCCTGGCATAGTATCGTGATGAGTTGTTTGATTATGGCACATTAATAAATTAATTACTATGTACTTCCCCAAAATTTAATTTACTATTCAATCTATGTGTTGGTGTGATCATAAGATTCCCTTATATCACCATGAATTTGCAACAAGACTACAGTTTGTGCATGTGATGGTGGAAATCGCATTTCTTATTTCAATTTTTTTTCTTCAAATGTGATTTTCAGCATCACGTACTATTTTTAAAATGGGTATATGCAATAGTAGAATTTTTAACGATACCCTCTTCTCATATATATTCATCGGAATCAAGTAAAACATAAATACACGCTGTGAATATATATAAATAAATGGATCAACTCGGCACGACTAATATTACTATTCCTCTTGCATCTAGACATTAAAAGATCATTTATTAACCTTACAGAAGATAAGCAAATGATTGGAAATTTCTTATTTTTATTATCTGTTATTACTTAATCACACAAATAAAGTACAAGTAAAATTGAAATTGAAATTAGGAGAAAAATATTTTTAATTTTTTTATATTATAATTTCTGAAAAGTTAAGTATTTTCGTAATTTTCATTTAAATATTAATTTCAAATTTGGTTCCATAGTTTCATATATTTTTGTTGTGATGTTATCCTAAACTTTAGTGATTATTTTGGAGGTTAAAAACATGAAATATACATGGTTTGGTTTGTGTGTTTTATGATAATAAACTAAAAAAAAAGTTATTTTTTTCCCTAGAAAGCATTACAATCCACATCAATTAATTACATTAATATATATACCTGATAAAAATCATTGTACACTAATATTATATATATTGAGTTATCAATATTGAAATAAATACCCATATTATTAACATTAGGTCAAGGAACTAACTTCAACAAACAAATGACTATTGCCTAACCTGCACAATTTTATTTTTTTTAAATCACAGACATATACGATCGACCATATTCATCAATTCTCTTATTATGACAACAAAAACGAAATCAATTCTCTTATTAAGATATTTTAAAAGATAGAATAATTTATGAGATTTTGGAAATTTTAAAATTATTTCATACCATGAATTCAAAGATCAAGCTTGTACGAGTTTATGCCTTTCTTTTTCAATTCTTTATCTTTCAAGAAACTAAAATTAATTGAAATTTTGATCTGACGATGGAGAATATAATATTACTATCGGATTAGTTCTAGTATGTTCTGCCGCCATCCTGCTCCACAGCCAGCATCTCAACTTTATTTTGCTTTCATCCTCTCATCATATCTGTCTCCACCATTTCAGACTCTCTAATATTTGAGTTTTAGATTATATTAGTTGAGTAAGCTCTTATAACAAAGAAGCTCGTCCTATAAATTGATGTCCAATTGTCCATCCTATAAATCGATGCCCACAACTATTTTTTTATGTTAAGTTATTTATGAGTTTTTCCGTACGGAAGTCTGATTTTTTTATATGAAAATTATGTCTCTTATCATTATTCAATATCTCTTATGAAAGTTGATATTAGTGCGAAACTAATTATTATAGTTTGATTAATGTTTATTCTTTATATTTTTTATTTGCGTTATTCTAACTTGTGTCGTGTTAGTTGTATTTTTCACTTGAAAATTTAATAGTAGGTGTTTCCTTAGAAAATCATAATCAAGCTTCTTTATTATTCAGTGTTAAAATGTAAACAAATGACAAGTGTCTTCTACAGTTCTACTCTGTCACGTTCCATGTTCCAACTTATCCAATTGTTAGACTTACATGATACATGGGAATTAATTAAAATTGACTTCCCTAATGAAACCAAACCCACAAAACACCTAAATTTCGATTATAAAATAACTTTTCCTTATACATAAAATGTTACCTTAATTGATGGCTTTCCTCCCGCAAAAAAAAAAAAATATATTTATAGTACTTTAATTTGCCTTTATTTACAAGGTAGCTACATTGCAGTCATTTTCTCCACCTCCATTGTCTTGACCTAGTTGACCCTCCAACCCTTTTGTTTTGTCCCACCATTGCAACGTATAACATAAGTTGGTTCCAAAATATTAAAGTCTTCTCACGCTACTTTACATAAAGAACAAGTCTAAAGGACGCATACGTACTACCATTTCACATCATATGTTTTTTTTTCAAAATTAATCTTTAATAATTAGAAGTCTTTGTTCAAATATGAACATCTAATCTCCAAGATTTTGAGTTCTAATTGTCCTTGATTAGCAAGATGTGGGTCACACATACGCGCAAAGTAGTTAAATAATGGATAATCGAGGAATTAATAATTACTATAAACCTTATGTGTCGATCAATATATAATTGAGTTTTTCGTTTTACGTATTGTAGAGGTTGAATATGGGGTACGTAATAAACTATGGTTACTCCAAACCCAATTATTTGTATAAAACATCCTGTGATGGGATATATATATTTAAAAGTTGCGTAGCAATTAGCATAGATCACACTTAGTTGGCCAGAAAATTTGTGCATGTTTTATGGAGAATTATTACTCTTTGCCCCCAAATGTTATATATTCTTTTTCGAATTAAATAATTTTTCTTAAGTCAGATGTTTTAAATTTTGCGTGCTTTTTGTATTACTAATTATGATTTTTTTATCTATATTATTTTTATACTAAATGGGAGAATTTGAAATTTGGTTTTTTGGACTCTAATATGAAACAGATTAATAACATTAGAAACTTTTTTGCTACATTTGAAACTTTATTAAGAACTAAAGTAACATAAATTTGAAATTTTAGGAATTAAATATGATATTTAATCTTATTTCTTAACTCTTTCTTCTTCTTTTTTCTGACCTCACTCCAATAGTCCAATTTTTTTCTATTATATATTCTAATTCTTTTTTCATATTTTTTAATTTTTATTTTATATTAGTTTTACTACTCATAATTTTTTATATTTACCGTAAATTTATAATTATATTAAAGATAATTATAAAATAAATATTAACAAAAGAATTTAATTAATATATATTTAAATAATAATAATATTTTTATTTGCATTATTAGTACATGTTATTCATAATGCTGGGACTTGGGAGTCGGACCGTTGGTGAGTATTATAGCCATCTAATATCTATGACCGTTGTCTGAGGCTCCTCCTAAGAAAATATTGATTCCAATTATTGGATTTTTGTGTGGCCTCGGAAAAATCAGAAAAAGCCATTTCATAATTGAATGAGTTACCAAAAGCAAAGGGATATATGATGCAAACAATATTGTAGGAACCCAAAGCTTGAAATGATATGAAAATGATGTAGGTCCATCTGCATGACATTGAAATTAATTTCATACTAAAGATTTTTACTGTTTTTTACTATTCAATATCACGAAGATTTTGGCTCCACTTCAAACAGTTGACGACCTTTTTTTTTTTTAAGACAGACACCAAAATAATCAGAAGAATACAAATCTAGATCATTGTCTTAAAAAAATTAAACCTTTAAACGCTTGAATCAACTAATATCAGTTGTTGACCACTTAAATTTAGACTTGATTGAGCATTAATATGGATGTGCTTATGACAAATGGATCAATTCCTTTGTCTTGCTTCTGTTAAAAGTCGTCTTCTAGTTAAGTCTTTTGTGAGTTGAATGGTGTATGGTTACCCTGCAATTCTTATTTATAGATCAAGAAATTGAGTACCCCTAAGTCGTCTTCTTTTATGTGGACGCTATGGAATTGGGAATTTGGGATGACCTTGATTTTTCATTACATATAACCTGGGTTTTTTATTATAAAGTCTTTCGCCTCTCCGAGTCTGAAAAATCTAACATCAGACATTTGGTTAAATTAACATAAGATTGAACCGTTAAACTATACCATTTTGATGGTACTCATCAGTTTTTTTTGTTGAGAGATGGACCACTTAGAGCTCTATCTTATCGATTGTGCTAAAGCCGTGGACATAATCAAACATGAATTCAATACTTAGATAAATAAATGACTATATTGATTCTCTATTCATTTAGTGAAACCTTATTTCGTTCTAACAATAATTTGAAGTTTAGCTTTAGATAGTTATACAGTACATATTAAAAATACCTCTAATACACTTCCTCACGTACAAATAATTTTTTTGTGCTCATCAAAATCATGCACATTGTTTTAAAATCATATTAACGACTATTTTTCATGTAAAAAATTAATTATTTTGGAAAAAGATATATCAAATATTTAATATTTTTCATATTTACATTACATGATTCGGCTCTTATTATTCATTAATAAAAAGCCTCTTAAGGGGAAAAAAGAAACAAAAAGAAGGCAATGGCACGAGATAAACCTAATGATAAAAGAAATATGGGACTAATGATCTTGTTCCTTTAACAAACAAAAAGGTTGGTATTGTTCACGGATCAGAAATGATCACTAATGCCACTGCATTAAAGGCATTACCAAAACTGTGGGCCACTAAATCTACTACTTTGGCATCTAAGTTTTATTAATACGGAACATAATACAATACGAATACGGTAATACAATTTATTTTTTTTGAACTTTTGATGTGAGCGTTGAGTACAGTTAGGCACGAATGTCAGATACGACATATCACGTCAAGTCAAAATAATATTTTTAAAAATATTTATAAATCATAAATTTCAACATATCCTATTGGCATGTTGATGAGGCTAGCAATAGATCAATCTAACAAGTGATATAGCTTAAGCAATAGATCAGTCTAACAAGTGATATAGCTTAACGCGTCGAGTAAAAATCCTAATCCCATTTTTAGATAAATTCCGGATCATAAAAGCTCAATGAGTCCACGAGTAAAAATCCTAATCCCATTTTTAGATAAATTCCGGATCATAAAAGCTCAATGAGTCCATAAATATATCGCCATTGTCGAGCGGTACAACTTAACGATCCGACGATGTACTAATTTATTTCGAGATCTCTTGTTCATACATGTTCAGCGTCTGGATAGAAACCAACAAGAATGTTACATCTTAATGGTGTTAAACATTTCGAACCCATATTAAATGGAGTATAAAATATGAAAGTATATAGCTTTGCCTCGAATGTGAACAAGGTTTTCTATAGACAAATACACCTTTAAATGCAAGTATGCAGCACAACTTGTGGTTTTTTTATACAAACATTGGAAACCCAAGGTTGGGAAGACCTGCATTTGAACCTAAGATCTCACCCATAATAGAGAAAAGACAAACGCAACATTTTTCTTTTAACTTCTACCTAATATTTTAACAGCCTCTAGTGATGTTTCTACACAGAAAAAAAGAAAAAAAATCAAATTGTGCAAGGTGGTTGGAAATCCATCACCAACAACTGAAATAAAAATTAATTCCCAAAACCCGTCGTTGTTAGATGTCGGCTCTTGAATGTGACGAAGAGCGGCGCAAAGATGACGACAGTTGGTTTCGGTGCTTGCCACTTCTTGCTGCGGAACTTGATGATTGATTTGGTGAAGATGACGAAGACGCGAATCTACTGGAATGGCTTCTCAGCTTTTTCTTCTCGAAACTCTTGTCTTCGGCTCTAACATGTTGAACCTTTGTCTCGTTCAAGCCCGCCGGAAGAACACAGTTGCAGAACAAACCTACATAACATAATTACTTTATTACATGGTCCAATAGGGCAACTGCTGCTTTTGGAAGTTTTAAACTAGTATAAGCTAAGTCCAACAAGATCCATAATATACGATAGTAGGCCCCGAGTTAGGAGCTTTTCATGAACTTTTTTTGTGTGGGGTGACACATTTCATGGATTTAGCAAGTGTGTTTCCTTGGACATTGTGATTCATAAGTTAACTTTATAGGAAATATGTAATTTCAAGGACCACCTAAGTAAATAGTGAAAGTTTGGGGATTGATAGTGCCACAAAGAAGACGAGATCATGATAGTGAACAGTTTGTCGCTATCTTATCCCAACTATGTATCTGTAAAGGCAAAACTAACATTTTTTAAGTAGAAAATGATGGCAAAACTCCATTATCTCAGTATACCTCCAAAGCAAATAGAACAAAGAAGGACAACGCCAACCAAATACCCTTTATATTTCTTGAAAATTTTCTTTATAAATTCGAGGAAATTATTTTCTGACATTGTCCCTATCCATGTCCATAGACCGTATATACAATAGAAGTGCCCTCGACACATTGCTAGTTGATAGTAATTTGGCTCACAAGTGTTTCAAGTCACGATGAATCTTTGGAATATCGAGAAGTTATGAAACAAAATCGTCCTTCACAGAAGAAATTACACGAAGCAAAAACAATTGCAACATGGGAGAACAGAGAAAGATAACAGAAATCAAAATTCTCATCTGTGATAAGGTGACTTACCAAGTCGAGCGAGGCGATTGACCCATCTAGGAATCGGTTTCCCAGTCAAACGAATGGTCACATCGTTGCAGAAATGGTTGCAATTCTTGGTTATGAGATTATATGTATTTCCATAGTACTCTTCTGCTAATTTCTCCATAAACGCACGAACCTCTTTGGGACCCAAATCAGATCTTCCAACCAAGATCGATTTCCTAAATGTGAACCCAGGGCAATGCTTCGGTTCCACCTCAAATATCCCAGTTGTTGAAAGTTCGTGGGCACCGAATGCATACTCAACACCATGAACTAACAATCGGAAACAAAGCCATGTAAGAGATTCGAATAACTCAGATCAGATTCATGTCCTGGATAACCAGATAATACAGATTCATGCTTAAATTCGCGTTTCTTGACACGAAAATTTCAGATAACTAGGTTACAATATACTAGTCCAAATTTCCCCAAAAGGTTAAACATCTTTGTAGACCTTTCCAATTCATGTGCACAAGTAATAAACCCAAATCTAATTGCTGGATAAAATATGTTTTCCTCCAATTCGCTCTTCGGTGCATCGGCAGTACACAAAGCCATATCTATAACCAATTTCTGTAATCAGTTACAAAGTTTGCCATTTTATCAAACAAAACAGGCACCACACTCTTAGGAAATTTGCAAGAATTTTTTCTTTACTTCATTTTCTTTCTTGCCCATTACAAAAAGTGGAGTTTGAAGCCTCAATTTTGTAATTATGCAAAAAACATATCTGTTCTTGCTCAACTTTTTCCAGAAAACAGAGACTTGGGGCTGTCCACAACCATGACCAATCCCCCAAACAACTAACAAGCAACTGAAAAACCCCAATTAAACCCAGAAATTAAGAACAAAAACAAAACCATCTTCACAAATCACACACACATACACAAACTATTACAGAATTCACAGACAACCAAAATCTTGAAAACAAAAACAAGCATAAAGATTAGATTTTTCTCATACAACCATGAATCAAAAACCAACCTTGAACCCCAGAATGATAAATTCCAAGACCAAGCCAGTAAGCATAGCCGTTCATGGGCGTAAGATCGTATACATTCAAGTACACCGGCACCGCCCCTGTCTTCCTCTTCCTCCCCATAATTCTCCGCAGCATCTTCAATCCTTTCTCCAAAACTGAAGCTGTTCTTCACAAATCAAACAAAACCCTCGTGAGAATTTCACCCAATTATTATCGGGCGAAAAACCCTATTGGGGAATAGGATTGACAGCGACTGATTTGAGAAATTTTGGGGCGATTGAAGACAAGAATTTCTAATAGGGGAAAAAGAGCTCTGTTTGTGTACGTTATGATTAAGAACAGTAAAGAGGAATTATTATTGCTACATTGGAATTAAATTTAGAAGCACGCGAATGTAACTTCACTGGAAAGCTATGATTTATCCGAGGAACATGAATCTTGATTTTGGATTTGGATTTGAATTTTAATATAATGTTTTTAAGGATAATTAATGCGAGGGAGTGATTAAGAATGTGGGAGTGGAAGAAATATAGAATAATTAGGTTGGAATGACGGCCACAAGAATACAAGATTTTTAATTTTTTTGTTGTTTTGTTAAGTAATATGCTTTGTTCTGTTTTTGTCCATTAAATACACAAGGAGGATAATAATAAATGTATACCGATCAAACCCGAAAGTAGAGGATCAAATATACATATTTAAATTTGTACAATAAATCACTATAATAAAAAAAAAAAAGATCAAATTGGTTAGGGCCAAAATACGTGCTATGCTGTCTTGAGTTCGAATTTGATCAATCACTTAGAATTTATTTGAGGGTAAGTTTTTAATTTGGTAGAATTGTGAGGATACAATAAACATGAGCTATCGAATGACCTAAAAAAATGGGGTGTGGGTTTAGGGTTGACACTCCGATGCTTAAGTTAGTATATCGAACAGAGAGATTCGAGTTGACTTAGGCATAATAAATGTGTTTAGACGATAAAAAGGTAGTTATACCTTGATACTTTGAAGTGGTTGGGGCCAGAGCCCAAGGTACATGTAATACGTACGAGGTACTGTACAAAATACTGTGCAGACATTTAAGGCTAACGACGACTCAATGAGCCCACATCCCTTGTCAGAGGTAGAGGTGGATAGGTCAAGGGTCAAAATGATGTTGGTTCTCAACCTGGCCTCGATAGTTAGGTCGACTATCCAGTTCTATCCCTCATCATGCCTTCTCCAGCCTCATCAGCTAGTCGAGGATTACTAGCGTTAACCTAGTGGTCGAACAGCTTCGATCCTCGACTTTAGAGAGGATGCCATGTGGCAAAGCGGGATCAGGTCACACCAAAATCAGTATAATAAGGAAGTAGATGATCAAATATACATATTTAAACATGTACAATAAATCAGTATAACAAGGATATCAATATAATAAAAAAAATAACAAACCAATAATAAAGTAGATGACCAATATTGTGCTTCGGGCTAATGTGGATAACAATCCGTTGGGCTTAATCATAAAGGATGGTAGAAGGCTTCTTAGGGGGTCGTAGAAAGTAGAGCTGAAACACATGGTAGGTAGAGTAACAAAGGGGCAGATTGGCTTGCTCGTAAGGGACACAACATTGAGGATCACCTGATTCTATGGGAAGATCAATCGGAGGAGCTGAATATTGAGCTTCATGAGTAATTTATAGCAATCTATTTTAGCTAGTCTCATATAGAAAAAGAAAAAAGAAAAAAGACGACCAAATGTACACTTTTAAATATGTTCAATAAATCAATATAATAAAGAAGTTGAGGATCTGATGTACCTGATTAAATATGTACGATGAATCAGTCTACTGAAACAGATGTATTCGATCAAAAATCGATATAATGAGCATGTGGCATAGTGGGAACGAGGATGTGATGGATATATCTGATAAAATCGATATTATGAGGGTGTAGCGTAATGAGAACGAATGAAGATGTGTGGCGTAGTGGAAATGAATGAGGATGCGTAGTCGTGAGAATGTATTTTGCACAGGTTATGAGATTTGTGTAAATTTTAAGGAGTTAATTGTCCCGAAAACCCTGTGTTATGCCGAATTAGCACGCCGAACCCTGTGTTTTATTTTAATTATCACCGAAAACCCTGCGTCCGCAGTTGTTGGCACACGCGCTGAAATTGCAGCTGGTATTGTGAATTTGTACACTTATTGACTGCGAAAAGTCATTTATACCCTTGTTGTACTAATTAAGGTTAAAGGCATATATATATATAAATTAATAATAATTTATATATGTATTGTAAAGAAGCGTACAAAAGAAATAAATTAAAAAAAATCAAAGGGGGGTTTCATCTTCTCCGGGCTCCCCCCCGCCTGCACTCACCACTACCCCAAATCCATCCATCCATTGCCGCCACCGCCGCCTGCGCCACTACCTCAAATC